>JALPQI010007697.1:0-57189 GCA_025490895.1 Thaumatotibia leucotreta | reverse complement strand
CTTCCACGCATCTAACCATGTAAATATATGACTGAAATTTAATAAACCATGTTCTACTTGTCAAAGTAACGTTGTCATAAAGTTTAATCCCACAGTGCAATGTAGGCAGCTGAGTGCTCGCGATTATGGGTAATAAGTCAGGCGAAGGGGCATAATTCCCACCTTCATTTGAAAAAATCCAGTTTCACTGTAACCCTACCACGATATACATTACTCGTCACACAGGGTGGAGTTATACTGGTTAGAGGGGATTGTAGGAATGTATTAAAGTTTATAAATATGTATACACATTTTGCTTATGTCTGTAGCATTAGAGTCTAAAATTGTATATATGTTTATGCTCTTGACGGCACAGAGAGGGCTCAGTCGCTAAGGCGCATGAGCGGCCCGGCCAGTCTAGGCGTCGCTTGCATCGGAAAAGCACGCTCCGCGCATACATGCACTCTCCGGACACCAAGGGGACACGATATGGATGAAACAATAACCCAAAATCATTTATAGTGCACGTGATCTAATTTATAGTGCAGACTTTAAGGCTTATCTGTGTCAAGATGCGGCAGGACGACGATCTCAACGAGAGGATAGCGCAATTCAAGGCCGACCCGGAAAAACTACGACAAGCCAATGAATTTGTAGACCAACTTATACAGCAAGCTAAAAAAGAGGCAGATCTTAAACAAAAACAGAAAGAGCGAAGTAAATTCGTAAGTATCAATGTATATTTAACCACGTAAGGATCGGGGGGTAAGTGTGATCAGGCGGAAGGATCGGGGGGTAAGTGTGATCAGCCGCTGTAGATGCATTCGGCTTCGTCTAGCAACTCTTATTTTGTCATCTGAATCTAGACTTCGATCTAAGCATGTATCATCCTGTACACATTTCGATTTATATCACAATTCAATCACGTTTTTGCATAATTATGATAAGAAACTGTTATTTCTTCACGTATCTACTGCTTAGGTACTTATAGTGTGTAGCAGCTACGGTACAGATGAATACTTGTACATACGGTATCTACGAGTAACTGCCATCGACCGGAATGTAATGAAAGCCGGAAGTAAATTCAAGATATTGAAACATTCGTAATGGGTTCCTCTACCAAGGCAACAAGTATGACAGATCAGTGACCCTAAGACTCTACTACCTTCTACACCTAGCTGTTGCGTACATTTAATTTTGTACTCTACATATTTGATTTTAATCTTCTTAATTTCCATGCACTTCTCATGATCCTGATTCAATGTTAGAAGACACAATCGGCCAAGCCAAGCAATAGCTTTTTGAGATACAAAAATTTAAATTTCGTCAATTTCCGAAAATTCTTTCTATAGTTTTTTTTTAAATATAATATAGCCACGTACCTGCGCCTTATCACTTTTAGGAACACCCAATTACCGTGAACTTAAAAACCCTAAGGACAATTAAGTAAGCACTAAACAATAAAAACTCGGTTTTGGTGTTCATTTTATACTATTTATAAGCCATATAAGACTACATAAAACCGTTTAATAATAAAAACGCCACTCAAGCTTAAATTCCTAAGGATATCGTATTTAATTGTCGTTCCAAATTGGCTACTTTTTTTTTACTTGCCTACCTACCTATTTTCTCTATTCTTCTGTTCGTTACGAAAGTAATAAATAGGTACAAGTATTTTTAAAAGAATAAAATAATGCCTTCACGTGGTCTGCATATTACGAGTATTAGAAGTCGAGATGAGTACTGAGTTATCAGCTAGGTGACATGATGGATATATTGGACAAGTTGATCGTTATTAGCCATATCGTGCGTGTTTTGGTGATCGATGCCCATTCAACAATCGGCTTTGCCTTATCAGATAAAACACACATTTGTTTTGGTGAGCACTAAACAACAAATTTTCCGTGGCATGTTTCGTATTGGAATGTTTTTGAACCACTATGGTGGCAACCAAGTATGTGGTCCATCTGATTGTAAGTGCCATACTAATGCGAACTGCGAAGTTCGTAAATTGACAACAAAAGGGGCGGGTGCTGTTCTGAACCTTCATTCTTTACTTATTTTATAAAAATAGTAGACTGTTCATTCCACGACATAGCCATTTAAGTAATTCAGAAACTTACTCAAGGCGAATTTTATAACGATGGAAGGCTGATAATATTTAGATATTAAGATCCTATCAGCCAAGACTAGAAAAGAAATCATAATTTGGGATTAAATTAGCTACTTTGGCAATGGTAAATAGATTCACATACTTAATTGTTGATTTACTGGTAAGCTTTTGTCAAACGGAAAAAGATTTCCCTAATATGTTTTATAATAAAACAAAAATGCATTGTTATTAATTCATCTAGGTACTGTAACTGATAATAGTGATAACGTTGTGTATCATTGATAACAATTTTCGTCGTACAGCTGAGAGGAATAAATCAAATTGTAGACTGTAGAATTAGGGCCTACAGAGTGTAACCAGAACAGAGAAAACCCTATTTATTTAAGTTTTTTTGCAGAATAAAAAAGTACAAAATACCTTAAGGCATTCTAATTAATAAAATTCTTCTACAGTTTCCTAACTGAAATTCTATGGATCACTACTATTTTGTTACATTCTGTAAAAATGAATATACTTATTCATAAACGTCTCCTAAGTTAGCAAACCGCTAAGAAGGTATTTTTTGTCTCTTTCACTCTTATCAATACAGTAGAACCCGCTTAATACGATCACATTTAATACGATTTCCTGCATAAAACGCCATTTTATGCCGGTCCCTGTAAGTTTAGTCAAGTTTTCCCACATTTTTCACGGTTAATACGATGCATTATCTCGTTTAATACGCTATCTGTAACCCAAGTTACATTAACGTATGGCATTATATACTTGTAGATTTGTAGGCAGAAAGGTTATAATTTTACCATATAATTAATATATATATACTTATTTAGGTTCTATTAGGATTGTTTCATTCATTTATTTTGTTTATATGGGCATCTGAATCACTTAAGTATATGCATTATGTATGCGAAAAATACATCATACCAAACATTTCAGTGCTTCACAAATTTTACAAAAACAATTCAATTACTTCTTCCCGCATAATATGCTTTCCCGCTTAAGACGCGTTTTTTGTCTGGTCCCTACAAAATCGTATTAACGGGGTTTCACTGTATAATATAAGAGCGAAAAGGACAAACAATACTTAGCGGCTTGCTAAGTTAGGAGACAGACGGTTATGTTCAAGGGGGATAGTGTACCTATATCTTATTGCACACGTTATTATTGTAGAAAAGCGTTGAGAATGAAAAACAAAAACAGTTTCTGACTTTTCTGTGTGTTTTCATGACATCATTCGTATTTCACGATTGCCTTGAAACAGTGCAATTTGTGTATATGAAAGCTATACAGCAATAGGGCTGCATGGGTGTTTTGTTTTCGCGGCAGTCACGCACGCTTATTCTGGGCAGACTAACCGATTTTCATAGCACGCGAGGCAGCCGTAGAATTAAAAAAAAACACTGTTTTTCCACACTATTCTTTATTTAAAAAAAAACACTTAGGTACATATTTCATGAATATCGCTTTTAGTTTTATTTTCTAGTTAATATGAAATGTGAATTTTAAATAATGGGTTATTACTTATTACCTATGAAATTGACGTTTTTTGGTCATAGACTTTAGTTGATCCCTAATTTTTAACCGACTTCAAAAAGGAGGAGGTTTACAATTCGTCGAAATCTTTTTTTTATAATCTAAAAAGTAACTTAATAGATATATTATTTGATGTCAACAGTGCACTGTGTAATGCAATGTGTATGGTTTTTTCAGATTAATATTTTTTTTCCTTAACCTCGTAAGGCCCTTTCAATTTTTAGGACAAGGTAAATAATATCCCAGTGTCCTAAAAAAAAGACATTTTATTTTTAATTTTCAGACCTACAAAATAAAATTCATATTTCTTTGAAAAATATGACGTCATGGGCCGTTATGAGTAAATTTTGTTGTCCTAAAAATAGGACGTTGGGCCTTACGAGGTTGAGTAATATTAAAAAATAAGCTACGAAAACAACTCTTGCCATATGCTGCCGGTTCATATGTATGGAATAGGTATAAATGTATGATAGTATAGGTCGAGAAATATAAATTGAATGTTTATTTTTACTATAATGTAGGTAGAAAGTAAGAAAGTTACTAATATATATTTCACGAACTATACCTTGTTTTATGGAGTAGAGATATACAAAACACGCCTTAGAAGTGTCTAATATTACTGGCAAAATTTGGTTTATTTTGATATTGACATCAAAAAAATATACCTACACATAATTAATTGCATGGAAAATAGACTTTTCACAAAATTCTCCATACAAAACGCCAACTTTATAGGTACTAACCTATATGTATACCTACACCTATTCGTTTTAACACCAAATATTACACACTCCTTAGTCATTAGTCTGCACATAAAGTAGGTGACCGGATGCCTCTAGTTTATTTTATACACATTTTAATGAACGTAGGTGTTATCGTTTTCCTGACTGTGACAAGTGAATTACTCTCTATAATTACTGTCCAGACTGATGGAATACCTAGTTTTTCTATTTACATATTTATCATATACCCCCGAACTCCCTTTGAACTTTGCTCCGTTCGTAAGGCGGGAGGTTGCAACTCCTATTTGTCTATCTAATCAGCCTATGTCCACCCACTGCTGGGTATAGATAGGCCTCTTCTTTATTACGCCACTTTCCTCGGTCCTGTGCTAGTCGCATCCACTGCTTTGTTGCGGTTCGGCAGATGTCGTCGGACCATCTTGTCGGTGGTCTCCCGGCAGATCTTCTTGACCACCCTGGCCACCATTCAGTAACCTGCTTCGTTGCAACTTGCAACACATAAATTGATCAGATGGCCTATAGCGCTAAGCTGAATCTTTTTCTATGGTATGGTAGGGGCGTCATCAATCATCTCACTTCACCTTTCACCCCTCCGGCCTCGCTCGCACATGAGAATTGCTACGCCTAGCTCAGGTAAACGCTCTTAGGCAGATAGCATAGTTCTGTGCTATGGTGGGATGGCACCCTTAACCCTGTGCTAGCTGGTTAACCATAGAAAGCACAAGTAGGCTCTATGATAATATCAAAAATGACAAAGTATGCCGTAATACTGTAGGCATATAATGCTTCACGTTTGTTTGCAAAGGGTCGCCTAATAATAGTTTTATGAAGCAATTTCACGTATTTCACAGTCCGTCTGTTAATGTGAGAGTTACTGCCATATTGGCTATTTTAGTTTTGCCTTGTAAAACTCATAAATGAACGATGTTGGACAGCACAAATTTTGGTGGATAATTTATTTGGAAAATTTTCCGCTACCCTCAGGTTGTTTGGAAGAGATCGATAAGAGCCCCTGTTGTTTGCTTCTCTAATGTTAATGTTTCCTATATTTTAATATTGTTTTACTTGAGGCGTGCAATAAAGAGAGCAAAGAATCACTATCACGTCGTAGGCTGAGTAACGAAAGTGTGTTCAAACTGTTCAACTACCAAAGATTTAATTCGCCACGTTTTTTACTGCCAAAAGTTATTTGACAGAATTTAACTTCGTAACACAAAAAATATGACATAAAATTTGGTCATTAAGACCTTTAACTGTGCCCCATCAGTCCACTGACTACAATTTTTTTATAGAGCGGTTCAAGCTTAGCTATATAGATTATAAATATTCATTAGCGTGTAGGTATTGAAGACTGGGTGACATTTGTAGGTTTCAGCTCACAGTTTCACTTTATGGGCGGATTTTTATTTTGTTGTAGTTTTTTTTTTCATATTTAGATTTTTTTTATTTTTCTACTCAGAATCGGGAGCTCTTTCGGTCCTCATTAGCTGATAAAAGTGTCCCGAAAATTTCATATACCTATTTTTTGTCTTCCACTGAGTTACGGCGAAGAAAGTGAATGAAAAATTGTAAATCACTGGAATTTTTTTAAGATACTTTTTTATCGATAGAGCTCGTGATTCTGAGTAGAAAAAATTTAAAAAAGTCCAAAATTGGCAAATTTCCAAAAATAACAACAAAATAAAAATCCGATCTTATATACGTATTCTGTGTTTTCAGAATCGTTTTTGAAAGGCAATTTACTATGGCGTGCAGCTTCCATGCTTATTTGTTAATTGACGTTAATGTTAATACCTACCTAACCAGTTACACTGAAGTGGCAGTGGGCTGGGGCACATTGCATTGTAGAACCGATGGCCGTTAGGGCGGGAAGGTTCTCGAGTGGCGGCTACGTACCGGAAGGCGCAGTGTGGGTAGGCCCCCCACAAGGTGGACTGATAACCAGAAGGTCGCAGGAGTCCGCTGGATACGAGTGGCACAGGACCGGCCATTGTGGTAATCTTTGGCCTATGTTCAGCAGTGGACATCTTTCGGCTGATATGATGATGATGAGTCACATTTTGAAACCGGCAACGTTCCCCGGCTATCTTCCCATCAGCCCACTTGATTGCAAATAACATCAAAGAGCAGCGGAGTCTGTGCCAATTACCCGCGTGCCGGGGGGGTCGGCTTAATCAGTCGCGGTTTGATAAGGATGATTTTGTCATCACAAAAATGTACATAGTGTTAAAATGTTGTTAAAATGTTTCTTCCATGTCTATCGCATTTTGTTGATGGGTTAATTGCCAAAAAAATGTACATAGTTAAGGCCAATCACAGAAATGAATATACACTAGAAGAAGCAAATGTATCTACTTCGCGTGTCCGAACTCAGTGGCAGCCACTGAGATGGCCATTTCTAATGACAGTCCACATACGTCAGCTGTTGCAGCCGCACGTAAGAAAAAAAATACAAAAGGCCTCATTGCATGATAACTGCACGAGCCCAAATATTTCTGACAGCGAACAAAAACAAAAACATATTTCCCATCACACGTAAGTAATTTTTACATAATATTGTGCGTGAATTCATTTTTAATAATTTTTTCTGTATTTTTATTTATGCGTCCAAGGATGTACCTAAGTAACTATAGAATTACGTTACAAACCGGCGTGTATATTGCATTGCTGCGTTTGCTTTAAGCGTTTGATCGACCATGTGTGTTAAAGAGATGATGAATAAGCGTTGTTTGTCAGCCTCCGTAGCCTAGTTGGTAGTGGCCCTGCCTACGAAGCTGGAGGTTCCGGGTTCAAATCCCGGCGAGGGCAATATTTGTGTATTTATTTATCACAAATATTTGCTCCTTGGTCGTGGCTGTGTATGTGTTTAAGTATCTATATGTATCTACCTATTATATATATCGTCGCCTGGTACCCACATCACAAGCCTTAATTGAGCTTACCGTGGGACTAGGTCGATTTGTGTAAGATGTCCCAAGATATTTTATTTATAAAAAAATAAGAGACTAGCGATACTCTCGCGTATCCCTTCGCTGGATTTTTCATTCGTCCGTCAAATTTAGCGACTAGTGTTGTTCGTTCTACAATAAATATTATAGTGAGCGAGCGAGCCCACGGATATAAAATCTATGTGTACGAGAGAGACGACTGCATTGTTGCGGGGCGGCTGCATTGGTGTCTTTGAATCGTTTAGGTTTTCCCATCACTAATTGCCGACCGTGACGTCTCAGTGACAGCTAAAAAGTCGGCACGCTTAGTTCCCATTCAAATAGTGCTATTTACTTCATCTACTGAATATCTAAATCTGTGAGGCCAATCAAATCAAAAATCACGTTAGACGCTATTGTGTTACGAGAGTTAGTCATACAGACTAAATCGGATACTCTGTCCAACAACCTTCCGTAAGTAGTAGCAATGTACAAGTTGCAGAACATTCTCAAAATTGCGGAAATATACTCGGAATATTCCGAAAATTTTTATGAGTATTTAAGAGTAAGTTGGTATTGAGAATGTTTCCATGAGAATTTATAAAAAAGTGTTATGAATTATGAAGAACATTGTATTTCACAATTGAGTGAACAAGGCGTTAAATATACCGTAAAAGGCATGTATACCACCTATACAACGGTTCTGGCATGATTAGATTTCTTGTAAAATTTAAATTGACGAGAACATTCTCTGTAGAAGTTTCGCAACTTCTGAAACTTCTTCGGTACATTGCTATTCCGTAGTAGTAAAAGGGGGCAAATTTAAAAGATAAAGGTTCGAATTGTTGATCGTTCATATAAACATATTTAATGTAGGTACCTAACGTTCATATGTAATGAGTGTTTATGTTATTATGAAGGTTGTTAGTCAAGTAATCGACTCGTGCTTGACTAATACAATTTGAATTTGGAAGTTCATCATACAAATTAGTCTATGAATGATGAGATTGATGAGCCTTCAAAGTCACTCTACTGACAGATTTTCACGAGTAGGTAAGCAATGTTTTTTCTAAGTGTATTAAATATAAATAAATAGTGGTGTTCAAGAAGCGTTGTGCAGTTTAACTCCATGTCCAGGGTCCTTGGATTAACCAACGAAAAGTTTATAAGAGTACCTTCACACTTAATTAAAGTAACCGTTTGTAAAACATGTTTCCAAGTCGTATAATATTGAAGCTACTAGAACCCCGAGGGTCCAAGCCTTATAGTTTCAAACAAACATTACATAGGGATCATAAGATTTAAGTTTCAATCCAAATAGTTTGTAAAATCGAGTAACTTAGTATGAGCAGCGCATTAAATATATGTACTTATGCTCAATCTTCAATTTAGTTACAAGTGACCTCAGGAGAAATCAAAAAATCTGTCTCTATCGCACCGATGACATCATAGTTCGAGTGATAAAGAGATATAATAATACAATACAATACTCTTTATTACACACCTCGTAACATAAAATAATAAAAAAAAATCACCTCCAGACAACCTGTGGGCAATGAAACAATGCAACCAGTAAAAAAACAGTAGGTGATGCAAAACATGAAATAAGGAAATTAAATAAACAAGTTTATTAATTACGACACGTTAATAAATATACACATAATGTTGCATTATTTTATTTTATCGTGCTTTATTTTCCAAACTATATAATTTATACACATAAATTAAATCTTACTAACCTAACCTATATCTATATCTAAGCACTTGTGGCATTGTACCGAGGATGCTGGCAGATCGCAATGCTGATGCATTGTGCGAGGAAGTCACCAGCTCATCGGTCTTTAAGTTACGTCACGGAATATATAAACGTTACGTCCACCAGACGTTCACGATTCCAGCAAACGATTGGGCCCAATGAACCTAAAGTTCCTACGCCAAACGGTATAAAATCGTACTCTTTGCCGAGGCCCTTATATTTATAACGGAGTATAAAAAAATTGGCATTTTCAGCCACAAATTTTCATGCATTCAAAAACGCAAATTTTGCACTTACCTATACATATTTTGCCGACTCGGTAAATGATGGCAAATAATACGCCACTAATTACCTATAATTCATCCAGACGATCATGTAAATAAATCTAAAATAGGACCTAGTTAGTTCCTAGTCTAGTCACTAATAATAGCAGCCATGACGTGCCGCTAACTACCTACAATCTACATTACAATTACCTGTTACCTGACAGTCGTAGATAACACACGATAAATGGAGCATCTAACCTTTACGGCAAGCGAATGTTTTACTAACACACAGTGACTGAAATAAATGGTATTAGGTATGTACTTGAATACTGGCGAAGTTCAAACGTTTTTTTATGTTTTTTATTGTAATTTGAGATTCGGTCAAGAATGCAAGGTTTGTGCAATGTAAACCATTCGTCAGTAGAAAACAAAAAATGTAAATAGTCCTGAAAACATGCATTATTACATAATCACGCAGTTTTAGATCCCAATTTTAGTTTTATCACAAACTTAAATCTTTAAACCTTGAGTTCACATACAATACATTTTTAGTTCAAATCATTGATATTTATTAGTGTGCGAGAGACGAAAAAATGTGGACTGTAATGTTATAACGAGAGAAAGTCGGAATTAACCGTTGTAAAATTTAAAATTGAAAAACGTTAGGGTGTGGGGGAGCAAGAATGTTGGTGCCTGTTAAAAGAAACGGGAAGTGAACAGATATACAGCAGAGTGATCGGATTACCTTCCGTGCCTGATGCTGGAGGTTGGATCCGTAGCTTCGCTGTCCGCTGTTGGCGCCGACCGGGATTCTCCTGCCAACTGAAGTCACCTGACCGTTACCTCCAGAGTCCAACTTAGCTTTGGGTCCGCTCTTCGCACTCGGTCGTGGGGCTCCTTGCACTCGCTGGTTTGATGTATGATGAACTTGCGTGTCAATGGTGTTTTAATTCGAGAATAGAATCTACGAGAGCGAAAACTGTGTCGACTCAATGGCGGTTTGAAATCACACTGGCTTTTTGTGTTAATGAGAGGGGAGGGGAAACGTCAAATTCGAACGTCACGTTGACAGTAGTGCCAACACAAATAAAAACAGATTGTCATATTGCAAACTTGAACATTCCCGCCTGCCAAAATACCTCTGTATTTTAACCCAGATAATAATAGTTTAAACGACATAATATTTTAAATAATAACTACAACTAAATTAGTTTAAAAACGAAAGACGGCACAAACATAGGGTACGATGCGACATGGCTATATAGGTAAAGGACATAACTTGACCACAGGCCTTTTGTAGCAACCTGTTGCTGTGCGCACGCTTACTACGCGACAAGTCCCGTCAGATCCCGGATATATGTCTACTATTCGGCCTAATGGCCATTTCATCGGACTTGTCTGTTCGTTAGTAATGAGCACAAGGGCACCCACTTCCACGTTAGGCTGCTTCTCGTGCCATTTCATCCGTTGCTGGAGAGTGTGCATGTATTCCTTAGACCATTTACTCCAAAAGTCTTGGTGCATCTTTTGCAATAATTTCCAACGCTGGGTTGGGCTCACCCGAACGTTAACTAGCCCTTCTTCCGGGACCACCGACAATGGTTCTAATGTGAGGAAGTGACCTGGAGTTAAAACTGACAGATCGTTAGGATCCGCGCTAAGCGGAGTGAGAGGTCTCGAATTCAGAAGAGCCTCGACCTGGGTTAATACCGTCGAAAACTCCTCGTACGTAAGCCTCTGATTGCCAATGACCCGAGCCAGATGAGACTTGACAGCCTTAATCCCGGCTTCAGCAAGACCCGAGAAATGAGGACTGCCTGGCGGGTTAAACTCGAAATTAATCGTATCATGCGCAGCGGCCTTTTCTACAAGACGCCGCAGGATGTTATTCGCTCCGACGAAATTTTTCCCTTGGTCAAATACCAATCGACTACACCGGCCACGGCGCGCGACAAAGCGACGAAGCGCAGCCAAGAAAGCGTCCGAAGTCAACTCTGTGACTAATTCGATGTGGACGGCCTTCGTCGCGGTGCAGACGAAGACACAAATGTAACCCTTGTACGTTCTATTCCCTCGCCCGCGACCGAGAGCTACATCGAAAGGTCCCCCGAAGTCGACAGCGGCGCTAGAGAACGCCTTTAGGTGGGACACTCGGTACGACGGTAAGTCACCCATGAAGGGCGCAGGGGCGGCAGGCGGTCGCACCCGGAAGCACTTAACACACTTCGACGTGACCGCGTAGATAGCTCGCTTCGGGGACAGGATCCAGAAATGTTGCGCCAATAGATTGTGAAGCGTTTGAATACCTGGATGTGAGAAACGGCGATGGTACTCGTCAATCAGGAGGAAAGTCAAGCGGTCGTCACGAGGGAGCAGCAGAGGATGCTTCACATCGAATTCCAGTGACGCTCGCGACAGGCGTCCGCCTACCCTCAAGAGACCCGCGTCATCGAGAAACGGGGACAACTTCTTGAACGTTTTCGGCAAGGAGTTTGGTGAATTGAGTTCGATTTTCTCAATCTCCGACGCGAAGCTACGTCGTTGCACGAAACGAACGAGAAACAAGAGCGCTTGCTCAACCTCGAGAGGGGTCAGAGGCCCGTGCAACCAGTCACTAGGCGTCTTCGCCCTCTTTAAGTTGTACGCGAACCGAAGGCAATACGCTAGGACACGCTGAAGTGTCCGCAACGACGAAAATCTCCGTATCAAGTTGTCTGTCCACGATTCAGAGATTGACACCGTCAGGGCAGTGGCCCTATGCTCTTCCTGAAGAGTATCCGAGTCGACTGACAACGTAGACAACGGCCAATCGGCCCTATCAAGGAGGAGCCAACACGGACCCTTCCACCAACTACTCTGATTTACCAATTCTTTCGGCAACAGACCCCGAGATCCACAGTCAGCTGGGTTGTCGCCAGTCCTCACATGATGCCAACAGTCAGGAGGTATGATATCCTGAATGTGAGTGACCCGGTTGGCCACGAAAGTTTTCCATCTGGAGGGGCAGGATTTTATCCAAGTCAACGCTACACTTGAATCGGACCACGCAGAAACATTATCGATAGCGTGAAGAGGCTTCAATGCTTCTGCGACTGACGCTACTAAATCCGCAAGCAAAACCGCAGCCAACAATTCCAAGCGGGGTATCGATAACTTGCGGAGAGGAGCTACCTTCGACTTGCCACAGACCAACTGAGCGTCATACACTGCCCCCTCGCTCACCGTTCGAACATAAACGACTGCGCAAAACCCACGCTCCGAAGCGTCGCAGAACCCGTGTAACTCGAGCGAGGCAAAATCCTTGACTATGCGTCGCGGAATCGAAACCGACCCTAGAATAGGCAGTTGCTGCTTGAACGTTTGCCATTCGGAAACAATACTCTCTGGCGCGTCGTCGTCCCACGAGACTCCTGAGACCCAAAGCAATTGCATGAAATATTTCGCCAAAAACGTCACTGGCGACAGAAGGCCCAGGGGGTCGAAAATCCGAGCAATTTCCGAGAGGATGGTACGCTTAGTGCACCGACGCTCCTCGACCGCTAGACGGAAAGTGAAATTGTCGGTGCGAGGTAACCACGAAAGGCCAAGAATTTTCAATGAAAGATCCTCTAGAGCACTGAATTCACGAAAATCCTCGGAGTACAAATCTGCTGCAGGCACTCTCTCGAAAAACTCCTGACAGTTCGACGTCCACTTTCGCAGATGGAACCCACCAGAGGCCAATATTGACGACAGTTCCGACCGGAGCAGCTGGGCTTGCTCAATAGAATGCGTTCCGGAGACCACATCATCGACATATATATCGCGGTCTAAAACTGCTGCCCCGCAAGGGTACTCTGCTACCGTTTCCTTTGCTAACTGAGCAATCGTCCGGAGAGCCTGATAAGGAGCGGACGAAACTCCATAAGTCACAGTCAACAACCGATAGTCACGGACAGGACCATGGACCGATGGCCGCCACAGGATGCGCTGGTAGTCAGCATCCTCAGGAGACACGAGGACTTGGCGATACATTTGCTTGACGTCAGCAGTAAAAACAACGCTATGCCATCGGAACCGAAGGAGCAAGTGGAAGATGTTGTTCTGTAACTTCTGCCCTGGCAGCAGCGAGTCATTTAACGAGGCGCCTCGGCTGTCCTTTGCACTCGCATCAAAAACAACACGAAGAGGCGTGCTGATCGACGAGGGTCTCAATATTCCATGATGTGGGATATAGAAGAAGTTCCCCTCATCCACCGCTGGAGGATCACACTCCTCAAAATGGCGACAATTTCCATAGTCCTCCATGAAAGCTATATAATTTTTATAAAACTCCGAGTTACTTTGCAACTTCCGTTCTAGTGCAGAGAACCGTTTCAGAGCGATGGCTCGAGAGCCCAAGAAGGTTGGCTTATCGGAAGGTTCCACGATAGGTAAAGGAACGACAAATCTGCCTTCCTCTGTGCGACGATAATTTGCGAGAAAATAATTTTCACAGAGCTGGTCCTCCTTCGATAATAATAAGGTGTTCGGAGCCTTGACGTCTTCCAACTCCCAGAACCTCTTAATGGAGTCATCAAGCGAAAAGGCATTCATGACCAGCTGACAACTACTGCTGCCACGACGAGAGCGACAAATTCCCGCAGCACAACCACCCATTACCACCCATCCAAACGAGGTATTAAGGGCAGTCGGTTGATCGGGGTCCCCATGGACCAGTCCAGGGCGCAGCGACGAAGCGAAAATGCCAGCACTCAGGAGCATGTCGACAGGACCCGGGATGTGAAGAGACGGATCGGCTAAATCTAAATCCTTAACGTGTTGCCACGACGATAAATCCATATGCTCGGCTGGTACGTCCGGGCATATGGTAGGTAACACATAGGCCTCCAACGAAATGGTCACATTAGGGTGACCATGGGTGGGTGAAATGACACATGACAAGGTACCTGCAGGTTCAGTCGGATATCGGATATAAAGGACATTTATAGAGTCCGCGGTAAACAAGATACCCCTCGAGCGGCACCGATAATAGTAGAGACCTCATCAACTATTTTAAGGAATGATGTTTTAAAGAAATGCAAGGCGTTTAATACAAATCATCATGAAAAACTGCGTGCAAAACACTTGGGATTTACCACTTCCGAAGACACCCCCATCTACATTTCGGAGCACCTAACTCCCAAAGCGGCTCGCCTTTACTTCTTGGCCCGCGATCTCAACCGGAGAAAATTATATAAATTCTGCTGGACGGCGTATGGCAGCGTCTATTTGAGAAAAGACGAAAACGCAAAGGTAATACAGATAACTAGCGAGGCTCAAATCACACGCCTGTCAAATGCCAGCTGACTAAGTATCTTTATAGTTATGGTCTGTACAATTTTCGCAACTTTCTACTATTCTTTCTTATACTTGTTAAAATCGGCGATTGTGCCTACACTTCATTATTGTATAAAGCATTTAACAATCATATATGTAAACACTAAATTACATTCATACATGCAAAACTTACACATTCACAATTATTTCCCAACATACGCACACTTACACGCAAAAACGGTTACACTTTTCTATAACATAATCAGTTATCTGCATACAAAGCCATTTCTTGTCAACGTTTCAAATTTTCTATTAATTAATCATGAACTGTAATTCAAATATCATTGATGATATAGATGATTCCGATCCCACGTTTTCAATTCTATGTAATGTTGAGGATGTCACAAAACATATACCTTTGTCAAACACAAATTTGAACATTATATCGCAGAATATCAGGAGTATTTATGCAAATCTAGATAATTTTTTGATATCTATCAGTCAACTGCAAAATGAAAAAGATATTTTTATATTTACAGAATGTCGCATTAACTTGGATAAGCCTCTACCGCTGCTTGATGGGTACTCCCACTTAGGAACACAACTAAATCAAAACCAGAACGATGGAGTAGTAATTTACGTTAAAACTAAATTAAATGCTGAAATACAAGAAATAAAACTAGACCAATCGACGTGTTTACAAATCACAATGCAGAACACCGTGATACTTGGCATTTATCGCTCCCCCTCGAACTTTTCGGCACTATCATTCATAAATTCATTAAACTGCCACATAGACACATTAAAATCATTTAAAAATATTGTTGTTACTGGAGATATTAATATAAACCTCATACCTCGAGAACTTGAACCCAACCACGAAAGACTAAACAGAACACAATATCTGAATATGTTATCTATGCACGGTTTACTTCCTGGACACACATTTCCGACCAGACTACAAAATTGTTTAGACCATGTCATATTGAAAAATGACTCCCGAAACTCCTCTGCATATATTGCCGTGTTGAATACTTCAGTGACTGACCATCTAACAATACTAATAACTATTACTAATAATAAACAAATTGACAATAACAAACAAGTAAAACGAGAGGTGTTGGACTACGATCTCGCTATAAATAAACTTATAGAAAAAGACTTAGCAGGTCTTATATCTTGTAATGATCCCGTTTTAGTCACCGATCAACTATTAAATAAATTACGCCAATCTCTGAACGAGAGCAAAAGTATCAAATATATACCTAGAAGAGAACGTATTCTAAAGCCGTGGATAACTCCTGGTATTCTGCGATGTATAAAGAACAGAAATAAATTACAGCTTAAAACACGCAAAGAACCACACAATGAGGTCTTAAAGATAACGTTTAAAAGATATCGAAACTTTTGCAATAATCTCATAAAAAAACTTAAATGTAAGTATGAAAGAAACCAGCTAGCCAATTCATCCAAGGACACTAAACAACTATGGAAAACTATTAAAGAGATAACACAATATAAATCCACCAAAACTTCAAATATCGAACTATTAAATATAAAATCATCTCCCTCTGACTCCATAAACTATGTAAATAATTACTTTGCATCTATTGGTAAAACCCTAGCAGAGGAAATATCAAGTAGTAAAGAAGATGACAAACAGGGCAACATTTACGGATTCGAAGCTAATATGCCTCATTGCAATACATCCTCATTTGTTCTTTTGAATACTGACCCTGGAGAAGTATATGATGTTATCGGTAGTCTGAAATCAGGAAGTGCCCCTGGATGGGATAACATTCCTACTACATTTCTAAAGCTAGCCAGGGCTGTGGTTGCACCTGTAATTAGTCACCTAGCCAATATTTGTTTCATAAATGGAGTGTTTCCCGCACAGCTCAAACAATCTATTGTTACACCTGTGTACAAGAGTGGCGAGAAAAACGATACAAACAACTATAGACCCATATCCGTTTTACCAGCTGTATCTAAAATCTTGGAAAAGTTAGTTAATAAAAGACTAATTCAGTATCTAAACAAATTTAATATTCTATCCAATAAACAATTCGGATTTAGACAATCAAGATCTACTGAAGATGCTATTCTTTCACTTACTTCTATAATAGTTGATAAAACTGACATGGGAAAGAAATGCCTCGCAGTATTTTTAGATCTCAAAAAGGCCTTCGATACAGTTTCTCTCCCCACTCTTGTACGTAAGTTGGAGCATATTGGCATTAGGGGACAACCATTGAAATTGCTGGAAGATTACTTACATGGCCGTACACAAAAAGTAAGAATAGGGGACTTCGTTAGCAACGAAGCTAGAATCACTTTTGGCGTACCCCAAGGAAGCATTTTAGGGCCAACGCTATTTTTGATCTACCTTAACGAATTGACTGAACTTAAAGGGCACGGCCAAATTATCTCTTATGCGGACGACACAGTTATAGTCTTCGAGGGTAAAACGTGGAAGTCGGTGTTTGAAAGTGCCAACTTGGGGTTACGCAAGATATCATCCTGGTTAAGATTGAATCTCTTAACGCTCAATGTCAGCAAAACTAATTATATATGTTTCACTAAATATAACAGTACTCAGCCAGAAGGTAATTTAATATTAAAAATCCATACGTGCCAAAACACAAATGATATATCATGTAACTGTCAAGAAATAATAAAAGTGAACTCTATTAAATACTTGGGCATTATACTAGATCAACGACTATCATGGAACGCCCATATTGATTACGTTAACAATAGAATAAGAAAGTTGATTTGGATCTTTGGAACTCTTAAACATATTGCAAACGAAAAACTACTCAACCAGATTTATATCAGTCTAGCCCAATCCATTATCTGCTACTGCATAACTGTATGGGGTGGTGCAGCTAAAACGAAATTTCTGGAGGTGGAGAGAGGGCAACGTTGTTTGTTAAAGGTTATGTGCTCAAAACCGTACAGGTTCCCCACACACGAATTATATCAGATGAGTGGTCATTTGTCGGTGCGGAGGCTCTATGCTTTGAGTACGGTCCTTAAGGTTCACAAAACACTTATATACACCCCTAGTCTCCCAACTCGAAGGCGTAATAATAGAGTAGCCCCTGTTCCAACGACTAAATCTATTTTTGCTAAACGACAATATGCAGCACAATCGGCTTTTGTGTATAATAATTTAAATAATATAATAAATATTTTCCCGATGCAGAATTATAAGTGTAAAAAAACTGTCACTGAATGGTTAAAGAACCTTAATTATGATGAAACTGAATCATTATTGTACCATTAGCTATAAGAAATAGTAATACTTTACTTTTTGATATAACAAGTGAATGTAATATTACACACGTTTCTACACACCACACACACACACACACACACACACACACACACACACACACACACACACACACATACACACACACACACACACACACACACACTCGCATGCATAAATATGTTATTTAGAATTATTAGATTTATAACCTCTCATTTTGAATTAATTGTTGGTACTATTTGATAAGGAGGAGCGAGGCTTCCTGATACAAGTATTATTTACTTAATAGGAGGTCTCAACCCACTTGTAAACTGCACCAAAATTGTTCAAGGAAATAAATATTTTTCATTTTTCATTTTCATTTTCATAAGCCAACTTGTAGTTATCGTCAGTTACAGGGTAATTCTTTATAAGGTCATAGGCCTCGTTTTGTACACTTAATAACAAATAATGAAGCTTCTCTACAGGTGCAATGTCCGTCCGTTTATGCACCAATGAATTAAACAACTCTATAAAAGAAATCCAATTCTCAATTTTTGCGTCGAACGGTTTAATCATCAATTTAGGTAGCTTAGGCATGACTAGATTTTTCTTGTCTAATGAAGGTTTGACGTCCGCTCTTAACCTAGCTCTGACCGCCCGAAGTTTAATGTCAAACAACGCTGTATGGCTGCATATCTCGCGATGGTCACTACGCGGGTTACAGCTAAGCAACTTTATTTGAGCTTCGTGAAAACTTTGAGCAATTGAAGCCAATTCACCTTCATCACACAAAGCTAAATCTGCGTCGGACAACATTTGCAAATACTCCACTCTCATTAACGCATAGTCCCGGGCAATCAGCAGCGGGTCGACACCCGCTTCTGACTCCATCACTTTATCACCGGGACCCATCTATCTAAGTCGAAACTGTAGAAATAAACAACAGAACGAAATCCAAAATAAAATCACCTACGAATTGGATTCCGTAAGGTGACACTGACAGCAATGACACTGACAACTGACACAAGCGAAAGTGTTGCCAGGAATGTTAATTGCGACAGTGGAGTGAATGATTGAATGAATTTAATTTAAAACACCACTACACAACCAACTTTCTTGCTTACCCACAAATATTTTTATAAATCCTACCCTAATATTTTTTCTCAAAATAACGACAGGTAAACAAATAACGGAATCCGATAAGTGACTACGCGAAAACAAACGATAAAACCAGAGGTCACTTATCAAAATATCCGGCTCGAAGGACCAAAATGTGCGAGAGACGAAAAAATGTGGACTGTAATGTTATAACGAGAGAAAGTCGGAATTAACCGTTGTAAAATTTAAAATTGAAAAACGTTAGGGTGTGGGGGAGCAAGAATGTTGGTGCCTGTTAAAAGAAACGTGAAGTGAACAGATATACAGCAGAGTGATCGGATTACCATCCGTGCCTGATGCTGGAGGTTGGATCCGTAGCTTCGCTGTCCGCTGTTGGCGCCGACCGGGATTCTCCTGCCAACTGAAGTCACCTGACCGTTACCTCCAGAGTCCAACTTAGCTTTGGGTCCGCTCTTCGCACTCGGTCGTGGGGCTCCTTGCACTCGCTGGTTTGATGTATGATGAACTTGCGTGTCAATGGTGTTTTAATTCGAGAATAGAATCTACGAGAGCGAAAACTGTGTCGACTCAATGGCGGTTTGAAATCACACTGGCTTTTTGTGTTAATGAGAGGGGAGGGGAAACGTCAAATTCGAACGTCACGTTGACAGTAGTGCCAACACAAATAAAAACAGATTGTCATATTGCAAACTTGAACAATTAGTATTAACGTAAAAATATATCTGCGAACGTGTTTGTCTCAAAGACGTCAAATCCTATGGAAAGTCAGCCATGTTTGAATACCTTTTTTTTACTAACGAATGATTTACAAATCGCGGGCATCGTGTTGTATATTATAATTATGACTACTGTACTGAAAATATATGAGTCTCTATGTGTGATAATGATTCAATACAGTATCCATCTGAGACGATCTATTGCAGCACTTAAGAAATGGCGGCAATTACTCTTCCCTATTGTTTTCATTATTAATAGCTGTAACACAACGCCATTTGCATTGGACTGCTTTGCACAGCCTTTAAAAGCCTTAATTTTGCTGTAATAAAACGTTTCTTTAACAGGTTTTCAATAGATTTGGAGCAACTGGTGAAAAACAGACCTTGTTGCACGACCCTTTTTTTTATGTATGAAACGTAGGATTAAATAGAAAGGAAAGTACGTAAGGGTGCATTCAGACCAAACGAGCATTCGCTATTCTATCCCCCACTCTACGAAATCAACGAATCACGTTTTGTGTAACGATCGAATTTCGTAGAGTAAGGGGTTAGAATAGCGAATGCTCGTTTGGTCTGAATGCACCTTAACACGAGTTGCCTTAAACGGTTCTCAATACTGGGTGGACATTATACTTGTATATGTATATGTGTAAAGTACTAATTAGCGCACTAGGGCGGCAATGTAAGCTAAACTATTTATTTCTTCAAAATAATTTGTTTTACAATTTGTTGAAATATTGACACATCGGCATTAATTACGTTCATTAATTCACTATTTTTAAAATTATAAATTGCCAGCTTATGCATTTAAAATGTAGTTCTCAAACTTTAAATATCGCACTAAAGATGGCCGCTCTTTGTTTCAGGAAACGCAGGACACGGACTCCGGTAAGTGTTGAATAACCATTATCTATGTTTTTTTGATTGATGATGGGCAGCAGTGTCATCATAGTGGCACCACCGCGATCGCCAATCCGCTTGCCGCTTGCAGCGTTGCCATTATGGGCAGCGTCGTTGCCGCTATGTGCTGGATTTTAATCAATTAATACCCTTTTGTGTGTTGTTACTAGGTTAGTATTTCAAAATCATAAACAAAGCGGATTTATGTGCGCAACGACGATAGGCAATAGGAGAGGCCCACGTCCAACAGTGTGCAGTGGACTGAAATCGCCAGGTGATGATGTGATGATCTTTATGATTATATATAATACTCCAAACTCCGATAATGTAATACTCCAAAGATTTACATAACATAACCATCATTTTTGTAAATATTTACGGTGTCAGAACTGACTATATTTCGGCATATATTTTTTAATCAACCTGATAATAGTACCTAACAATAACAAGTTTTTTTCTGATTGAGAACAAAAATGTTTCAGTTTTGGAATTTTTTAAATTTGGTTTGTTATGCACCTTTTCTGCATTCTGTGGTACGTTACGTTACGCAACCTTTACAAGTTAGCTTAAAATTTTCCATTGAGCTTTAAATTAGTTGTGGAAGTTTATTAAATTGCATATAATATTTGTGTATGTTTATTGCTGTTTAGTGATTTTAGTATTTTTTTTGTTTTCTCACTTTACGACCCTGCACCAACTTTATCTTTCTGTTTGTCCCAATGGTTAACTGGTAGAGAATGCCTTATGGCATTAAGTCCGCCTTTTGTACTCCTGTTTAGTGCAATAAAGTTTAAATAAATAAATAATAAATAAACTTTGAGGGTTTTCCGTAAGTCACAGATTATGTTAGATACAGCAGATCTTCCACCCTACGTTTATCTCCTTACGTAGAAATAATTATCTGTATTTGTTCAAAAAATATTTTTCATGTGCAAAAACTTATAATTTACTTGTCATTTTTACATGGTTCTAGAGTAGCCTAGGGTTCCAATTGGTTAACCGTACAAAATGCCGTTTTTCTACGAATGTGCCATATCTGCTGTGAATATTGAATCTTGTGTGTGCAAGAAGCAACAGTTTGTGCGAAGTGAGGGCTCTTAAAGGAAAGCGTCGGACACAAAGTTAAACACTTGGGAAATGCTTACAAAGTCCCTTGATAGTCTTAAGGAAAATACGTTAAAGAACCTTGCATAACTCTGCGAAGTTCAAGTTACGTGTAAAGAGGGCTAAGGCTACCTCTCGTAAGGCCGAGATTACACATGTGAGTTCTTACGTAAGTTATAGGGACGGAGCTATACTAAAGAACGAGATAGTGATATTCACTCTCATTCCTTAGTATGACTCTGTTCCTATGACTTACGTAAGAACTTACATGTGTAAGGCTGGCCTAACACTTATTGAGCTGTCAGGACTTCTATTTTATCGACGAAACGGATAAAATGTAGAGATAGCCGTACCATAAGCTGCCGCTGTTTTATTAACGCAGATTTTCTGAAGCGACTGAAGAGACATACAGACACATGCGAAAATCTATTCGTCCAAGCTGAGACTGAGCTATGCTAAGCTGAAGCAACTAAGCATCATTGATAATCAAAGTGAACGTTTTGGTTAAGGTTTGAAGTCTACGCAATCATCGGACACGTTTGGACTTGTTCTACTCAGGATCACGAGCTCTTTCGATTGTAATAGGAGAAAAAATGTCCCAAAATGGTTTTTCCATTACGATACCGTTTTTTCATAGATGTTCAAAGGCGGTAGCGTAATGGAAAATAACAAGGTGATTTCAACAACGGTTTGTGAAAACGCCCAGAGGTAGCCATAAGCTGCCGCTGTGTTATTTTAACGCAGACTTTCTGAAGCGATTGAAAAGACGAACAGACTCTTACGAAAATCTATTCGTCCAAGCTGAGACTGAGCTATGCTAAGCTGAAGCAACTTAGCATCATTGATAATCAAAGTGAACATTTTGGTAAGGTTTGAAATCTCCGCATGTCAATATATGTAGATAGATCACAATATTTATAATTATAATAGTTAAAAACACGCTATTCGTATTCCTGACAGCAAGCTCTTTCATTTGATACCCATATCATGGGGATGGATTTCAAAAAGCCAGTCCGCGATCTTATGGATGTAGGTCTCTCCTATTAACTACGCGTATTAGGGGATAAATTGTATACATACCCATAATATACATACATTGCCACGGTAGACAAGCGCTTTGACGATCGCAGTAGTGTGTTCACTATGATGACGATGACGCTGCTACCCATCATCAATCTTCTGCAAACGAATGGTCAGTGACACTTTAATTCCTTAGCCGATTCTTACGACGTCCACGGGAAAAGTTGGGGACTCGAGATGGTGACAAACGTATTCCACGTGTCTGAAATACGTATATAGCAAATAACGTTTTCCTTTCACTCCAACTCCCAGTACGCATTATTTTGTATAAGATCATGACCTAAATATAATTTTCCTCAAAGATTTTCCTTTAATATTGTCCGTCTTTAGTCAAACCTCAGTTATGAAATGTAATGAAAGCATTCGCTTGTGTTGATAATATTTCTTGATTAGGGAATTTTCTGAATAGTAAGATCACGAATTACCAAATTAATTAACTGGTTTAATTATGAAAGAGGTATGTATACCTTGTTATATCTGGTTTTTTAAGGTTAGATTTCACCGGATAAGTTAGCAGTCACATTAAAGGCTTTACTAAACGGTCAAGTGTGAGTCAAAATCGCGTACGAAGGGCTCCGTACCATAAGTATTAAAAAAAGTGAGACTCACTTCAATTTCAATATTTTTTTTTTTCTGTTTAAAGTAAAAGCTCTCTATTGTTATGACAACGCGGAAACGCTGCTAGCGTTATGGGCACTTTTGCACCAGGAATGACAAGAGGGGTAGGGGGAAATTATTAAAATCTATTTTTATTTTTTATTCAATTGTGTGTTTTGGGATTGTAAATTATGTTTTTCTGATTATTAGTATCAATGTAAAAAAAAAATCCATTTTTTTATATTTTTTTGGCGTATGTTATAATATTCTGTTTACTCTATTGTATTATTACATGCTGTATGTTTCCCAAATAAATAATTAAATAAAAAAATATAGCTCTACCTAAGTATTGGTTGTAAATTAACGGTAACAGAAATAAGCTGAAGTGGGGTAAGATGAAACAGTTTTTTAATTGGGTAAGGCAAAAATGCTACCAACAGAGTCAACAGACGCTGTGCCAGAAGGACGACTTTTTGTCATACCCCATTAAAAAACCGTTTCATCTTACCCCACCTTACCTTACGTCAATTGTGAAACTACTACGGTTTATTAGATAAATACAGCCTGGTATGGTCGGCTCTAATAATATGTATACGATTTTGATCCTTATGCCCTTGACGTACGTTACGAAATGTATACCTACATATTATTAGACGTGACTGTACAGACGGACGGTCTAAGTAAAAGGATCCCTGTTTTACCCCTTGAGTACCTATAGGTACGTAACCCTAAAACGATCGACTTACATTTTAAACAGCACCTATCGTTGCGAGTCTGCTATACGGCCACATCTGAAAATAGATTTGTGTGAAAGTGACCATATATTCCTGCAATATGGCCACATATTCCATAGGTACAAAACGACTTTGAAATGTGGCCGTATAGCAAGCCCAAGCGACGCTATGTGATATTGCCTGTGTAAACAATGTTTATCGCAGATGCAGTATCTGTTTTTAGCTAATCTATGGGTTAACCGCTCTCTACTTTGATCCGGGTCCCTCTGAACCGGATTATCCTGTCGAGTAAGCGGCTAACCCCTTTCAAGCTCGATATTCTTTTCAAAGAATAGAGATTGGAAAAAAGCCTCGGACATTCTAGAATCCTTCGTCTAATGATGATGCTGGGGCATGGCATAAGCTGTGGCGTTTTGTCGTGGCGATGCAGAAAAAATAATTCCTACACCACCGGTAAATTTTTTTCAAAGTTGCCCCTACCCACTTTTTTGAACGTATTTTTTATATGATTTCTACTCAGAATCGTGGGCACTTTTGATTCTAATAGGAGGAAAAAATTGACCCAAAATTTACATACATTTTTCGAGCATTCCATTCTGTTACCGCTATATAAAATGTATGACAGAATGGTAACGGAATGAAAAAAAAAACCTTGGGATATTTTTTTTATCAGGATCTAAAGAGCTCGCGATTCTGAGTGCAAATCACGTTAAAAGATCCAAATCCAAAAAAGTGGGCAGGGGGAAGGAAAGCTTCGAAAAAAAATGGGTCTCGAAGGAAAGTTTTTCCTGAAGTCAATTTTTCTTAGATACACTGAAAAAAATGCTAAGTTGGATTTATCAGATCTTTCGTAATTCTAACCGGAAATTAAGGTTGATTGGGTCCTATCACAAATATTTTTTTGATTTTACCAAACTTTTTATGTTGGCATTTTACTAAATTAATTTGGTTGATTACACCAGTTTTTTGTTGATTTTACCAGTTGTTTGGTATAATGTACAATGTTCTTTGTTGATTTAACCAGAACTCTGGTATCGACTTCAACCTTTTTAGTTTTGTAAATTTGATAGCAAGGATTTGTTAGATATATCGAAGTTTCCTCGTAACATAGCCAACCTAAGTCACTTTGGTAAATATTTTTTTCAGTGTAACCACTGCGAATAGAAAAAAATATGTCCCCCCTCCTCTAACATAATCCGTGGGTCCAAAAATATAATAATATGAAAGAAATCTTGGACAGTTGGCTTAGAGAAAACTTTAAACTAAAACGGCATTTATCCGACCGCTTCAACCGCCGTGCCTTCAGTGGCAATATTATTAAGTGTTTTCCGTGGGTCTTATAATTTTTTTTGCATATCTTGGTAGACGTAGTTGACAACTACCAACATATGCAAAATAAATAAGAGATACCCACGGAAAACGCGTAATAATGTTGCCACCGAAGTCACGGCGGTTGAAACGCTCGGAGAAATGCCCAAAACTAGTTTGAACATGGGTCCAGCCATTTTTGAATAACTACGGAAGTTACGAAACCATACACTGGGCATGGCCCGACATGCTCTTGGCCGGCATTTTGTACTTGATTGTACTGTACATACGATGAATCTAAATATGCGGGAACAAAAGTAGGTGCACCAATCGAAATCATGTTGTGGCTGTAGCGTCGAATAAAGGCCCATCAACGGAGATGGACTGTTTCCGCCTGCGCCGCATAATCTCCTGCGTGAGTTATTAGCACCAAAGACAAATACATTTTAAACACAGGCTACCACGATCTACTAATGATGAATGTTTGAGACCTAAACTTAATCGCGATGTGTCAGATCCATAGAATAACTGTCAAAAACTGACAAGCCGACCCTTAACTGAATCGCATTTAAGACGTCATTGTATTGCTTTTAAGGTTCCGTTCTGTACCAACAGGGTAAAACGGGACCCAATTAATAAGGCACTGTCTGACGAACGTTTGTCACCATGAGCCGTACCATGAGTTGTCAAGTAACGTATAGGTTAGGTTTTACCCGATACGAGTACGTAAAGCTGTCCATCGCGCTCACCCCAACATATCAGTGCGAGCGCGATAGAATAGGTGTAGTGAGAAATTACTTGCCTTCGGAAACGTTCGTAAACACATGCTGTTTCAGGCAGTGTCACCGAGTCTGACTGAAGTAGTATGACAGCTATTACTGTCAGTCTCAGTGAGATAGACTGAAACAGCATGACGTTGACGAACGTTTCCGAAGGCAAGTCATTTCTCACTACATCTGTACTTTACGTACTGAGTAACACCTAACGTGACCTTTACTGGCCAACTCATGTTCCAACTACAATATCTCGTTAACTGTGATAGCCAAACAGTTGAAATTTCACAGAATACTCTGTTGCCGCTATAACAACAAATACTAAAAAGTAGAATAAAATAGATATTTAAGGGGAATTCCATAAAACAAACGTGATTTTTCACCATGAATTGATACGGAACCCTTAGTGCGCGAGTCCGAATCGCAACTGGCCAGTTTTTTTAAGTATTTTTGTCGGTATTTCATATGTTAAACAGGCGATTTTTATATTTAACGATAATTTTAATTCCATTTACCCACGGAAGGGGTGCCTTTTCTTATAGTAACCTATCCTTAGACGATATAATACATTAATCATTACAGAAGGTAATAAATTTCATGCAATATGACTCAGTCCCCTAGGTATATGATATTTTCTATACTACTTAAATATCTAGAGTTTTTTTATTGCGGTCAAGTAGCTTTTTATAAAAAAAAATTGGAGATCAGTCTGTATCATTTATTTGTCTATAAATGGGGATTGGATTTTTCTGTGTAGACATTAGACGTTTTCGCTCCAGGGTTTTAAACTAAAAGCGGAATGAGCGTGTCGTCTGCGATTTTTGCGAGCTTTTACTCCGTCTAGTCTAGACGTTCTAGATATTTATATAGTTGCCTAGATATAATACAGTCTGTCAGATCTAGGAATAAAATCACACTATTGTTTTTTCATTCATCTTGTTAGCAAATATTATAGGTAATTTAGCAATATTTTATTATATTATTATACTGGCAAGCAAATATTACGGTCGGTTAGCAAGTATTACGGTACGGTATATATTATACGGTCTTAAAAATGTGTCCATAAGAGCAAAAAGGACAAACAGTTGTTAGCGGTTTGTTAAGTTAACAAACGTTTATGAATAAGGGGGTTTATGTTTACAACGTGAACACAAACAAAACAAACGCCTATAACGATAGATTACAACCGTTAACAAAAAGTTAAGAAAAGCTCCTGAGCTTTTTTTAACTTTTTCACCTGTACCTACTTACATGTTTTGAAAAGTTAAGATCTTTTCTTAACTTTTCAAAACACTTATTATAAAACAGGAAATACAATTGAATTATAAAGAATTCTGAATGTAGGTAATTGGGTTATTCCTAAATTGTAATAATAATTTCTACGAATATGTGCCTAATAGAAATGTTGGAGAGTATTTAAACAATGTTAATATAAAATGTACTTAGGCGGTCTAGCTAAAATAAGCCTTATTAATTGTAATAACGAACTATAACTATATAAATTATGTAGGTATATTAATTTATAAAGTATTAAGTAGTGTGACTACTGCGGAAAAATAAAAACACAAATCAAAAATATTTAGTTAATAAATTATTTGATTAGAGTTTTCACAATTACTTCAAAGCCTTATTAAGTTTCGTTAAGGGTGAGATTAAATATTATGATGCCGGTTGAACACAATAATGCCATTTTGATGAATATTTATGAGAAATATACTTAACAAAATTTATTATGTAACGACTCAGAGCCTAATAGTTAATCAAAGTTGACCTTATCCCTTGATATTGATTCATTTATTATTTAAGGTAAGTTATTATATCGTACCATAAAACAGTGTAGGTACCAATACCTTTTTCTTTCAAGTAATTTCCGATGTATCGATTTTCACCTCGGCGTCTCATTGGGTATTCATTGGATTCGCGGATCTCAATCTGAATCCGCGTGCTTCCATATTTATGTGAACAGTCTGGGCGGATTCGTAATAATTATGACCAGGGTCGTTTTATAAAGTTACAATTTACAATTTTGCTGTTTGCCTCTCTTTATCTTCTAGCCAATGTGTGCGTGCGTTAGAGAGGCAAACAGCGAAATTGTAAAATGTATCTTTATAAAACGCGACACAGACATCGAAGTCACTGTGGCACGAACAAAATTTATCTAGGGACAGTAGGGACTTCCATTGGATAATATCTTATCTATAGGTTATTTTTTCTTATGAGAGAAATAACGTTGTGACCTTGAGATTTTATCTAAATTAGGCTTAGTTGTAAGGCAGCTGAGAATTAAGCTTACTTTGGATGGAAATCAACTGAATATGTAAACATATCTAGTTGTTTAAGTTCCTTTTTATTTAAATCTTATAATTCCGAAATATGAGTGCCTATGTATTATCTATGAATTTAATATCGACAGGAAGCCCCTAGTTAATGACAATATTGCCACGTGCTTCTATTTCTGATTATTACGCTGTATTGTATTGCATTCTGGTCATTTTCCGCAATTTGACATCAATCGTGTCTATTTTGCGTGGTCCCAACGCTGGCCCAAAACTTGTTGGGAACTTCTCATACACCCTTGAATTTCTTCGCAGATGTATGCAGATTTTCTTACGATAATTATAATCCTTCACCGTAAATCTCTTGTGAATATAAAATTATATTTCGTACATATTTGAAAAACGCATTGCTAATACGAGATGTTATTGGAAGAATTAATTGTGAAGGTTAAGAAGAAGGCAGTATACCTATCGAGAACGGGGCATTAGGTATTTTAGCTGTTGACTATAGAACTTCAAGAAAAAAAAACTATAAGTCTAACAAACCTACATAAAATACAGAATGTAGATAATCCCACAATGTCGTAACAGATGTGCTTACCATAGAAAAAATCAACTGCGAAAGACTCTGGTTGTCACGGGATTCGCACCCGCTTCCTCTGGATTGCCGGTCCAACGTGCTTCCAATTACACCAGACTACCTCCCGTCGATCACAGCGAATTTAGTCAATGGTATTGTGAAGCTAATCACTAGCGACATCTGTACGTAGTGTTATGAAGGTACTACAACCTTAAGCCACTCAAAGACGTGTGTCTACCACAATCGTCCGCAAACTCGACAACTCTCCGTTGCGTTGAATTTGCTATAGAGGGCGCTGTAATCAATTCATGATTAGGAAACATCAATTTGTTTTTTTTTTATATAATTCAACAAATTCATGTTGGTGTTACTTTTGTTCAATGCGGATAATCCCACAAAGTCGTAACGTAACAGATGTGCTTACCATAGAAAAAATTAACTGCGAAAGACTCAACAGAAATAAAAAGAATGTAGATACTCAATGTACTCGTAGCAATAGTAATGAAAAATAAAATCACAGAAACCTGAAAGGCTCTTTTAATTTTGGAAGGCCAAGAGATAGTGCGGATTTTGGTTTAAATTTAATTCACATAGGTACAACCTCACTTAAAATGAAGAAACTGGATACGAGTAGATTTCATTCGAAAGCGGAGAAAATAGTGCGAGATATAGAAATAGTGCGCCAATACGCGTGAACGAGATGGATAGAAAGTATGTCTGCGTTATTAACGCCGCGACAGCTCATGGTGGGCATGCAGTGCTTCCGTAGTCTTACACACGGTGTTTTCACTTAGTTGAAGTAGTGAATTTGATGTACTCATGACGTCATCGGATATGCTTCCGGAAATCAACGTTAGAGGGCGTTGATATCAATTTCAAGATCTTGTATTATCTGTACAGCCACTATTTTCTTTTCCGTTACGCGCAGTTAACAAAACGAAAGAAATGACAAAGTATTAGTTTTTTTTCATTACTTGGCTCTCAAAATATTTTTGTTTCATACATAGAGAAATGAAATATTAATTTAGCTATACTTGTATTTTTAGTTTTGTCCAATTTGAATTCTTTAGCTACAAAGTACAAATATTTTAGATGCATTTAAAAATATATTGAATGAACGGAATGTTTTTGCAAGGTCGGCCATAATTAAATTTTCGCTTTGGTTGTCTTCGATGCTTGAACTGAAAGTGCATCGAAACGATATTATTTTAGTGATTTCATACAACGACTGTGCTTGTTCTGGACTCCTATAATTGTGCTTTTCCATGTATGTACTGTACATGGATTGGATTTTTGTAAAAATAGTGCGATGCGGTTAAATGTGTTGTTTGCCTAATTGTGGTAAAATGCGTGAGCATTTTAATGTTACTCAAAACGCAATCATATGCAAATTGGAAGCCATTCGCAAAAACCGTTTCAAGATGGAAATGTACCACGAGCTCCGTTCGCCGACATTAGAAAACTGTGCAATGCGGCTACTGTTTTCTTAATTCAACTTCAATCAAACTGATAGCAAATAATATATGATACAGATGCTTAATAAGTAGACCCCGGTATCTGAGGTGCAAAATGGTAGCTGTCAAGTTCTTAGGGATGGGGTAAAAATATTTGTGATGTCGATAATTTTTCTTTACCATAATAATAAGCTAAGACTTTAATTAAACGCACCTATTAACGATATAAACTAGGACTATATAATTACAAAATCAACAAAATATTTATTTAATGTTATGTAGCATCGCCATACTTTTTATTGAGGCAATTGTCGATGAACCTTCTGAAGTTTGGGTTTTCGAATTTGGTTCAAAGTATGTTACAACTGACGAAAAACTTAAGCAGATCACGGTTACAGTTTAATTGGTTCTTTTTTTATGAGTGTTTTCATACAAGATTGAGTTGCAATGCAAGATATGCAAGATTAAAAATATTGGAATGGAATATCCTTTATTAAATAATCAATATTAGTAGAACGTACGTTGTTGATTTTCTCTTGATGGCAATTTGACTCCATGTGCTTTTTTATATTCCAACATCTGGAAATGATGTATATTCTGCAAATTGTATATTAAATGTTTTTCATTCATTTTTGAAGTTCAGAGTGTTCAGCAAGAAGTGACTCCACTTTCTATTTTATAAAATATTTTAGGCGAATAGACTCGTAAACACGGCGAAATAATCGAAGACATCGTTGTTAGATGATTTTGACTATCTATTGACATAAATAATTTATTACAAGTATTTAATATCTCAAAAGTTTTTATTCAATGTTGTGCAACACGAAACATAATAAATGTAATAGCAACCAGAGATTTGTATTGTAATAGTAATGATTTATTTATTAAATGTTAATTATTATCATATATCCCAAAAAAAGGGATACAAATAAATGGTCCTTAGTACATAAAAAAACTAAAAGTACAAAAAATCGAGTATTAAATGTTAATTATTATCATAGATCCCGAAAAAAGGTATACAAATAAATGGTCCTTGTACAGTAGGGTTCAAAATTGCATGGACAGTTTATGAATGAATTCATTCATAAATTGTCCATGCAATTCTGAACGCCATTGTACATTAAAAAAGTAATTGTACAAAAAATTGAGTATCGATATCGACATCACAAAATGTGTTTACCTATCCCTAAGTAAGAACTTGACAGCTATCATTTTGCACCTCCGATACCGGGGTCTATTAATAAGTTAGTACCTAAAAACTTTATGGATAAGGCTAGTGTAAAAATAAAACTTGAAAGTGACACATTTTTTTTGTTTTATTGTTTCTCGATCCTAGTTCGGGCGAACAGAACTAGGTCACATAATGTGTGAACTTCTTCAGCTGATTCCAAATGAGAAATGCGTGGCAAGTTCACACTTGATGTGATCTGGTTTTGTTTGTCCATTATTTCAAAGGTTACCAATCTACAAAGCTATATATATATATATATATATATATGTATATATATATATATATATATATATGTGTATATATATGAGAAAAGTTGCCGTGAATCATCAATAGATGGCACTGCAAGCAAAAACCTTGACTGATAACTCTATACACTATTATTCAATATACTCTATGGTCTTACAGTTCTTACATTAGTGTAATCGTACCCTTAACCCGATCCGCAATAACCCTTTACTTAAGTACCTACCCTAATCTTATTACTATTTATAAATCCGAGCAGAAAGTGTAGAAACATGCTTTACATTTTATTCAAATTGATGGATTCCAATGTTCTTTCATGAAAGTCAAACGTGTAATTTTCATTTCATTCGGGACAATCGCCCGGTCATTGCTGTTCATGTTAAATTATACAAACGACATGCAAGCGTCCCTATTCAAGTATTCAGGAAAATTAAATATCAATTTCATTTGATGTTAATTTGATAGCCATCGTCGGAGTTAATATTCAAGTAAATAATTCTCCATTTTCTGCCCTCCGGCCGGCAAACAGCACTTTGCCGGCCGCTGCGCTAAACTAAGTTGCCGCCTGCCGGCTCCGTTGAGCAGAAAAATAGTATACCTACACACCTCGGCTGTTAAATGGGAAAGCCTCGGAACATGTTTGTCGGCCTCGGCTTCGCTTCGGCCTACAATTACACGTCATCCGGGTCATTTCCCACTTAAACGGCCTTGGTATATAAATAAATAAATATCTTGGGACATCTTACACAAATCAACCTAGTCCTACGGTAAGCTCAATTAAGGCTTGGGATGTGGGTACCAGGCGACGATATATATAATAGATAGATACGTATAGATACTTAGATACAGCCACAGTGATAAATAAATACACAAAGAATGCCCTCGCCGGGATTCGAACCCGGAACCTCCAGCTTCGTAGGCAGGGTCACTACCAACTAGGCTACAGAGGCGACGCATATAATCTACTATTATTTGTATGTATATAATCTACTATTATTTATATCCAAAAAATATTTCATCATAAAACCTCTACAGATGTTTACGAAACATAATATCTGCAACACAGGTTTCGTCAGGTTAATATATTAAGCTCAAAGCACTAAGGTCTATCCTATTTTTTATGCGTAACTATGTCAACTATGATGATGCTGCTGCTGCTACTCATAAATCATCTTGAATATTTATGAGTCGTGTTTTTTAAGTAGTATAAATATTAGATATCCTATACCAAGGTGCTGGAGTGGCCGTGTGACTTAGGCATCAGCCGCGAAAGCTGAGAACATGGGAACCTCCGGCGTTGGTAGGTAAACTTGATATACGGAGGATGTCATGGTGAAATGCTTTGCGACCCCATGGCATCCTCGTTAACGGCAACGAGGATCGAACGCCGGAGTGTAATTAGTGGGTAGGGCATCTCCCCCCCTTCCCGCTAGGAGAAGGACCCGGGAATGCGAGCCCCACACACCCCCCCATCTTCCCGTATCTTGGGGGGACGGTGCGTAAAGGCATTACCACTCCGTCAAAAAAAAAGGTAAACTTGATATATCACATATTTTTAAAGATCTTAGTTTATTTGAATGTGTTGAAAACACCGTGTTCCTGAATACGACCGCTAGTCTCTGGCAGTAAATCCATTTCCACTGCAAATGGCACGTCGTTTGTCCACGACGTGTCCTCCCATTTCGCTCGTCACGTTTATGTAAATGCCTATTTATCGTGCTACGAGTATAGAAGGTATAATAACGTTTGTAACGTACGTTGGTTTACCATTACTATTAGTGACCGTACTTGGTGACGACGATAATGTTTATAACTATGGTGAATTTATATACCTACATTATACAGGATCACTTTTTCACCATACCGTCATACCGCACCGTTGACGCCTTGTAATTAGTACGCCCATTACGTTACATTTGCATGAAGGATAAATTACTAAAAAATAACAAAAAAGTGTTGATTTTATTTGATAAGCGTGATCTATTATCCAACCAATGATATGGTAAAATTTATTGTACCAGTGAAAAAGTAACCCTGTACATATATACAAAGTGTAGCAAAATAGGTGCAAATATACCTATCAATCATGACAATAATAATATAGGGTGACATCTCAGTCGTGGAGGAAGAGTGAACTGGGTAAGGTTAAGGTCCAATTACGTATAACTCATATTTAGGTGTTTTTTCGCAATTTCTTGGTTGTCTCCATAGTGAAAGTTGCTCAGCGTGACCATGATTAGTACCCAGTTCACTCTTGCTCTACGACCCAGATGTCACCCTGTATAAGATAAATGTAACATAAATATCTAGGTACAGTCACGGACTTTAATTGATAGACCACTTGGCAATGGATGCAATTTGGTCGTGTAATATTATGGGTTCGCGACATGACCGATGTTCCCCGATGATATGTCAGTTAAATACGAATCTTTGTTGCTTCAAAATTTCAGTATGTCAAAACTCAACTAGTTTTAAAAATTCCTTCGTCGACGAAAATTAAGGATTAGCCATCGGCCATTATTAGACGCTAGATGTCGTTGTTCCTAGAGGAAACTGGATAACGACAGTTCTTCATAGATTTGTCTAAAACCGTTAATTAATTTAATCATGTTTTCTTCAAATCGGATGCCATGATTTGTCTGACATTAATAGGCGAGGTATTTTTTCAAGTCAAGATATTTATATAAATAGCCATATCATGTTATCGGGCAATTTTATATTATTTTTTTCATTGACAGACAAATGCTATTGCTGTCTTTTTTATAATTCGTCTCCTAGTTGACGTTAGTTGAATACTTATGTAACCTTTGTGGAAATATGGTAGATAGACGTTTGACAGTCTTAAGCCTATAATCTGTCAATAGCCATACAAATGTTTAATAGAGACTTGATAGTTTCTGACTGAAATTCTAACTTTGAAAAAATATCTGACAGTGACAGCCGTTAAAAGGAAAGAGAACGAAAATTCCTACATAGCAGCTTAGCAGTCAAATTACCATCTGGGCTCTGAAGTTCGATTGACGTCTCAGGACTAAAGCGGATGTTATAACGTAACTATACAGCGTGTGTCTTTCATAACGACATTCCTTTTAAGGGGTGAAAGTACAAGTCTTAATGAACTGAAATTAGCATATTTAGTTAAGGTATTTAAAAAAAAAAAATTTCATACAAATTAATTCGGCACGCAATGTATCAGTAATAACAATAACTAATAAATTAAACCTAACAATTGACGTATGATTTCATTGAAATCTCGCTCTTAGTGACATCCTGACAATTACAATTAATTACCTACCTATTTACATCCTACATGTCGGTGACACTTTTCGATGACAAGTCCGTCAAAAATCATGACCCTTGTTCATAAGAAAAGGACTTAACAGCCCAGGGTGCCTAGCCAAGTTGCCAATGGCTATCGCTCAGTAGCGTATTTTAGTTTTCCGTCGTTGTCATTCTTTCTTATAAGTGCGACAGAGACGATTAAGCGCTAGGTAATTTTGTGTTAACTAAGAAGGCGGAATCAGATAATCGTTTTGTTTATGTACCGATTGAAAACTTCACATTGATTGAGTTGAAGTGTCAAGATTTTCCTAATAAATTTAATAAAAATGTTTGAACTAGGTAATGTGATTTCTAAGAAGTGATAATGTACGTGCAGTGATTTTTGATATCAGTTCAGTGAATAATACGATTCAAAATGTGCTGGCTAAGACAGTAAGACACAGAAAGAATTGTTGATGTAAATTTGTTGTGCTAGTGTAGTCCAAATCTCGCATGTTTTCAATTGTAGTATTTTCTAGTAATGGATAATTCAGTAAATAATTTAACGTCGGCAACAGTTCGCAGTTACTTTAATGATTTGATCGAATTAAAATGAAAACGAAACTAGCTTTTCCTCTCAGAAACGTCAAATAAATGTTTGCATTACATTGCTGCTCGAGATTTTTATAAAAATTAATTACTCTTAAATAATAAAGGCAATCGTTATATTATTTTACTAAAATGGTTAACAACACTTTAATCTATCGTTACTTAAAAGCAATGTCGCTATCAAAGACACACACTGTAGTAACGTTAGCTTCCGGAAAAATATGGATCAATTATTATTGGTTAAACTTTTTTGTTATTAAGTACGTAACCATGGTAATGTCACCTTCCGAAGAAAACGCGAGCGGTCATTGGCTAACCGTAGCAACGCCTGCCCCATTCATTGGTCAGCAGAGTTCGGCCGAAGCCGTGATACCAGATTTGAAAATGCACGGTAAACCCGCCATCTTGAAACGAGATATTTTTATATTTTGCGATTGAAAAGTCAAGTTAAGACATTTAATTGGCTCATCGAAACCACGCTTGAAATGATAACCTCTTTGCAGAAAACACAGAAAACTACGCTAACATGGCGTTTGTGCCGAGTTGCTGACGAGCACCTCCGATAATACGGCATTAGTTTTAAATTATAAAGCTAAGTGCATTTAATGTAATGTCAAGTTCGCCATTTAACATTTTAGTTAAGAGATTCGAACATTAGTGACAGTTCATAAACGCACAATGATAAAGATAGAAATATAATTTTTGCTCTTCTGTTATACGATGATTTTACTTCCTTTATTAGGATTTACGAGTAAAAGCGATTAAACCCGATTTGCATTACACGGCTAAAATACGCACAGTGACAAGTGGCTTATCAATTAAAGTCCGTGAGTGTACCTATAAATATGTTCTTTAACGCTATACAAATGCAAAGCAGTACCTACTTAATAAATAAACAAATGTAATTATAATTCACTTTAAACATGTACCTAAATCAAATTCACTACCTATAATATAGTTACTACTGGTTTTACACATTTTTTTATGTGACAAAGGTAGACAACTGAGTTCTCCTGATGGAAAGTAGAAACTGAGGCCCATGGACATAGCGATCAGAAAATCGCCTATACGCTGCCTACTCTGAGGACTTAGATGGATTTCCTCTATCTATGCCAGTAAATTACACTGGCTATCTTACCCCCAAACCGAAACACAGCAGTGCAAACTCTGCTAATTTTATTAGCGGCAGGTTAACGGGTAAGACGGTGGTAGCTAACAGGGCGGATCCTGCACGAGGTCTTACTACCAGCAAAACATCATAGTACTAACGTGGAAAATCATTAATTAAATCCAGCGTTACATTCTAATAATAATCAAAAACTTTAATTTTCATTCTGTATATGAATTTTTATCTGCCCATTTATTTGTATAATGTTGAAACCTATTTGCTTTTATGAAGACATTAGCAAGGTGAACTGGGTATCTGATTCTCGCTCGCATTTAGCTGGCAGACGTGTTACCAGATCTTGTCTATTGTTGTACAATAATAGACGGTAGATAGACGAAGACAAAGGAATACTTAGACGCATGAATATAACATAGTAGGGGCCTCAAATTTGACAGCTGACTTAGATGGCTACGTCATTTCCTATACAACATTTCAACGTAGAGGAAATTGATATCTTTATAAGCAATACATTAATAACCATTGGAAAAATCCTGTGATCGACGGAAGGTCGTCTAGTGTAATTGGAAGCACGTTGGACCGGCAATCCAGAGGAAGCGGGTTCGAATCCCGTGACAAACAGAGTCTTTCGCAGTTGATTTTTTCTATGGTAAGCACATCTGTTACGACATTGTAGGATTAAGCAATAAATGTTAGCTGACTTACGGATAGGGGCTGCGAGTTTCGCTCCGGATTGTATCTGGCCCAGAAAACATCCCGATTAGCGATTAAGCGTGGAAATGCTGCTAGTGTCATGGGGACCTTTGAGCTCGATACCACCCGGGGTGGTCTTTCATAATTAGGGTATAAATAAAATATAATATTTACGAAGCCCATGGCGGAATTTATCATTTATTGTAGAATGACGGATCTATTTTGTACGTACTTCACGAAGCCTGCGAAGTGGATTTAAAAGAAGGATTAATATAATTTATTTTGTAAATAACAATTTTATAATACAACAAGACCCACACATTAATTTAATAATCACGAGCCTGCAACTGACAAATAGGTAGGTAAATCCTGATAGATGTCAAATCATTACCTACAACACATTTTCTATCCTAAAAGTGACTTTTAGGTTAATAATATATCGTTGCACCAATATTACAATGTGCTTTGCTATACAGGGTGAAACAGTAATTCGTTTTTCTAGCTCTATAAACAACTAACAATTGAATGTCCCTCAAGTTACTTACAAATAATCATGTTTTTATTTTTCGTGGTTTTTTAAGGTGTTTTTCAGAATTGATAACGGCTATTAAATTTAAGCTATTTAAAACGTTAAATGTAAGAAATATCGTTTAATTTTACTCGAAATCACAAAATTGCCGCTATTAATTACTTCAATATGAAGAGTTAATTTAAATTATTCCATTAATTTGTCTTAAAAATCTTTTTGGATATCCTAAAGCCAAAAAAACACAAAAACATAAACCCAGTAAAAATACAACAAATAAATAAATAACTTGTCAATTTTTAAGTAACTTGTGGGCATTTAATTGTTGTTGTTTATAGAGTTAGAAAAACATATTACTGTTCACGACTCATATTTAACCCTGTATTTTCGGGGTGATTGAATCGCGCTTCATGTGAAAGCTAGTACATAATAGGTAGGCTAATCTCCAAAGGAACGTTATGAACGAGATGAATCAAACTGTTAAATAAATTGCGATCGATTTGCGAAATTGGTTTGTTGTTGAAAATCTTTTCATCATTTCCCTCGCAGCTTTTTCGAGCGGCTTAAAATAGATTTTTCGCCCGCGGAAAACGATTTTATTGGTTTTTTGTAAGCGTATTGGTTTATACACCAGCATATATTTATATACATCAAACGCACGGCCGCTAAGCAGCGGCAGTTCAATTCCAAGGGGGGCTACAATGTCGTCTTAAATGCAATTCAGTTGAGGTTCGGCTTGTCAGTTTTTGACAGTTATTCTATGGAACTGACACATCGCGATTCTGATTAGGTCCTCAACTGAATCTCATTTAGATCGTGGTAGCTCCCAGCTCGTATCAATGAGTTTTTCAAAAAATTATGTACCTACGTGATATCATTAAATTTGATATTCACAAGAAGTGTACCGTATAACTTCACCGTAGTGAAGGAAAACATCGTGAGGTAACCCGCATATATCTGCGATGAAATTCAAGTGTGTAGGTATGAGAAATTCCCAACAAGTATTGGGCCAGCGTTTGGACCACGCAAAATAGGCATGTTTGACGTCGACTTGCGGAAAATGGCCAGAATACAATATAATATACATCAGCTTGACTAAGGGAACATTTTATTTGGTAAACGAAATATACATTGTGATACTCATGTCTAAAGTGTACAACCTAATCAGCGGAACACCGTTTGCGTGGCGAGAGACTTGCAAGCGGTGTGCTTTGGGAATGGTAATTTCTGCACACGCATCCGGTGTCACTCGGCCTTTATTGTTAGTAACTGTAAAATAACTTAAAAATACCTATTTTATGTACTTATTATATTTATTACATTAAAAAATACTAGTCAGTATTTTATTTATTTAATCTTTATTGCACAAAAGAAAATCTTATCGAACAAAAGGCGGACTTAATGCCAAAGAGCATTCTCTACCAGTCAACCTTTTAGCGCAAAACAGAAAAGAATGTAGGCGGTACAACTTGAAAACTTAATAAAAAACATACTAAGATAGGATACATACATAAATATACCTACACTTACATAAAATATATAATAATATAAATATACTACAATATATTTTACCATAAATTTTCCTTCCATCAGAAATAATTCTGTAATAATTAAGGAATAAAACTCACATTACCATTCGTCAGTAGAAAACAAAAAAGAAGAAAAGAAAATTGCATTAATTAAAAATCTAAACCTATTAGAGTTCACCATACATTTTTAGTTAAAATCATAGCTATTTATTAACCGACTTCAAAAAGGAGGAGGTTAACAATTCGACGAAATCTTTTTATTAGTCTTACTTAACGTAAAAATATGTCAGCGAACGTATTTCACGATATTGTGTCAAAGGCTTCAAATGCTATGGGAAGTCAGCCATATTTATTTACTTTCGTTATGTTATAATTTAAATAGGTACGGCCCTTAACTTGGCAGTGTATCTTATAAGATACATACTTTTTGACCCACTTTTTGTATTTTTTTAAAGACAAAATTTGCTGTACACAGCGGCGAGGAGGCTAGAACGCACGATTTTATAAAATTCTGACAAGTTTAGGGTTTAAGTTGAAATAAAGTAGCAGTCGCGAGATGTCCCTTATTTTCTTTTGAGTACTTAGTACATAATCAGAACTATCTTCTGAACGGGTCTGAACTATCTTTAGAAATGTTTCCAAACATCGTTATCTCGCTCATTTACATACCAATAATATCTGCTGGAGACGGGAGATAACAATCTTTGCGCTTATCGGGGAATGACTTGGTTCAATTTAGCTGTAGGTACACTACATATTATTTTTAATAACATCAATATTGTTTTTTTTTGACAACTTTCAAACTCGCGCAATAATACTCCGAATCTATCTCAAAGGCTATACTCGTAAGAGATACATTGATCTAACAAAAAATCGTTGAAAGAGATTATTCAAATATACCTAAATAATCATAATTTTTGAGTTTGAAACCCCTTTTTAACCGACTTCAAGAAAAGGAGGAGGTTCTCAATTCGACAGAATTTTTTTTTTTTTTTGTTGTATGTATGTTACCTGATATCTCCGAGAATAGTGAACCGATTCTAAAATTTCTTTTTGTGATCGAACGTGTATTACCCCGAGATGGTCCCATTGGCACCAAGTTGGGGTCTGATGATGGGATCCTGGAGAAATCGAGGGATCTCTTCAAATGTTATAGGTACATGTATGGCGCTTTTGGTAATTTTCATTCATTTACAAGAATTTGCATTCAGAAAGTAGGATTTGAGGAAACCAATGATGGAAACAAATCGGGAATCTTGGAGAAACCGGTTGAAGTCGGTTTTTTAAATTTTTAATTTGGTGATTATTATGACATTGAGAGCTAATTTCTCGAAACCGGTTTACTGTAAAATGTATTTAATAAACGTTTATATAATTTAAAAAGACCTTTACATTGATTCTTCACACGCTAATTTACATTTAGGTACATAAAAAAATACCATTATAAATGGAAGTGATTTTTTTTTACTATTTAATAGCGGTTCATAGAAAACATATATCGTGAAATACGTTCGCCGATATTTATATTGACGCTAATACTAATAAATATCAATAATTTTACCTACAAATGTATGTGAAATCCAGGTATAAGGATTTAAGTTGGTGATTAGACCAAGATTATGTTCTGAAAGTGAGTGTTTATAAAACAATGCAAGTTTTTAAGTTTGATTACATTTTTTTCGTTTTCTATTGGTGGATTAGTATAGTTACCGAGTAAACCAATATAACAGACGGGAATTACCAATTTATGACCCTCCATACAGAATTTAAAAATAATATATTAAAAAAAATATTTTTCTTTATGTCCCTTAAACGTTTCATCGCTATTATTGTTAAAGTCAAAGTCAAATTATTATTTATTCAAATTGAGATAACAACAAACTCTTTTGAATGGTCTAAGTTACATAAAATTAAAACTACTTCCGGTTCTAACCCTACACCTAAACTATTATTTATACTCGTAATAGCGTACCTACTCGTATCTATACTTAGGTAGGGTTTTAGATTTATAACACAGATCCATTTTTGTTATGTGCAGATCTATTGTTTATACACAGTATTTTTATTGATTTCCGTTAAATTAAAGGGAAGCTTATCTAGGTCAAAAATAATCAATTTGTCTAAGAAAGTAGTATTAACTCTTACTGTTATTCAGTTATCAAAGAATAAGTTTAATGAGTGAACAAGTGTATTGCAAACTTTATTACATCCGCATCCTAATGAAAATTATTTTGACATGTGCCGTCAGTCACCTGAGATCTTATTCTTAAGGTTCTCTCACACTTACCATTTCATTTATTATGTATGAAAACAAAAAAAAATTATCGAATTCGACTAAAACTTTTATACCAAGCAGCTCCAATTAACGTACCAAGCAGTCTGATAAATTTTACGTAATTAAAAAACCCGGTGTATATCAGATACTCATGTATTGAGTCGATCGCTGCAGTACGTGGTCACGTGCGAGTACGTGCCCGATACAAAAGGAAAGCATGGCGGGTATTGGAACTAATTGCTCCATTAAAGTGATCAGAAATATCTGGATAGATATGGAGCCATTACTTTTTAATTAAACTTAGTATGTACCGTCAGGCAAGTGGAACTCTAGGCGACTCTAAAACCATATCAAAATGAAAAGTAGCTTGAAGTGTCTTACAATCTGATAGATAATGTTACTTTGACATGGTTCCTGAGTGGTCTAGGGTTTCATTAGGTTGATAGTACAACTATACACGTACAGTTAGGGCCTGTTTCACCATCCTCGAATAAAATATATCTATCAGCAGCCTTAGCACAAGATTGGTGCGACAGTATGTCGCCGCGAGATAGATCTCCCGTTCTTAAATAGCTATATTAACAAAAGAGGGACGGATAAACTATCTCGCGGCGAGTTACTGTCGCGCCAATCATGTGCTAAGCTTACAGGTAAATGCTAGCTGTTCTTTTATTTTATGTGCGAGGGGAAAAGGATAGTCAAGTGACAGGGTCAAAAAATTGTAGCACCAAAACTGTAGCAACGCTACGCCGTAGCCCGTAGCAGCAGCTGTGCGTTCGTTTCATTTTATTATTGAAATTTCGACGGTAGCGTGGTGAAACCCGATAAGTCGAGATAATCTTTCAATGAAATATCAACTTCACGTAAGTGTCATACAGGGTGCTCGCGAGGAACCCGCAAGATTTTAATGCTGAATTCCTGAGCATATTTAGAGTATTTAATGTTATTAAAAATTTCCTGGATTCGGCTTGGTTCCAGAGATAATTAACCTTTTTTCGGAAAAAATTTTTCGACGTAACTCGTAATAAATTTCTTTTTGATTACAATGCTACCACAATGTGTTCTAATATTACCACACCTTTTGCCTGACAATCAAAAAATAAGAATAGACTTGACGAAAAAACCTGTCCCTATAAAAAAAAAAATATTTTAACAAATTGTTGTTATGATAAAAAGTATCAGAAATGTTTAAAAGTATTCAAAAGTCTAAAAAAAAGAAAAAAAAAATTTTTTGTTGAATTTGACATTAGGTCTCATAAAATTTTTCTTGCGGTTTCCTCGCGAGCACCCTTTATAGTTCGTATTTCATTTTTTGCTCAACTTATCGGGTTTCACCACGCAACCCTTGATTTTATCACTTGCCTTCAGGTCTAGCCAAAATTCCATTCTGCAATCGTATACGATAAGTCACGTGATCATAATTTGAGACGTGAATGTGTATTTTATGTTATATACATATTTACAATACATTTTAATGACCTCCGTTGCTGAGTTGGTGGGCCTGCCCTCCTGTTTCCTGGTTATGGAAGTTTTCTATTATATGTACCTATTTGAGTGTCTACTAATACTTACCTATTATATATTCTATACCTTCTTATATCTTTTATCTTTCGCTTAGGATCTGCCCACAATACAAGCTTAACGTGTGATTAGATCGATTTGTGTAAAAAAGGTCCCGTGATATTTATTTATTTATTATAAAATGCAAATGGACACTTCGACAGTGACGCCTAAGATAAACTCGGCGATAAAGCTTGGAATTTATACGAACACAACGAACTGCTCGTTTAATGTTTAATCTCATATCCGAATATCTAGACCTAGATGATCCGTTTTTACAACGTACTTAAAACCGTCGTTCGATTTGGACGTGAGTATAATGTAATAGCACTTCTACAGATCAATACCTGTAGGGCAGACTATGCGCCCCTCGTCAAAAGAATGAGGTAAAGTGAGGGTTGTTGGGGTAGCTATATCTATCGTAGCTTATAGATAATGGTAAGAGTAGGGTTGCAAGCTAAAACACCAGTATAGGGCCCGTTAATAAAATATCACATTACATCATCCTATCGCAGTCCACGGTTGAACGTAGGCCTCTCCTATTAACTAAAGTCCATTCATCCTTAGTTGTCTTATCTAGTAAACAACTTTCTAACTTAAAAGTACACGTTTTCTGTTGTAAACTGCCATATTTGCCTATACCAAAATGCCTGAGTCCGTATTTGTTCAGTCCGTCCGTAGTTATTAGTAAATTGCTTCATTTTGAATAAAAAAAACAGCAGTTTACAACAGAAAACGTGTACTTTTAGGTTAGAAAGTTGTTTACTGGATAAGACAACTAAGGATGAATGGAGTATATATGTGTATAGACGCATTAGGGCCATTATGAGGTAGGTAAATTAAATCCCATAGTCCGTACGCAGGGCAAGCGAATTGGCGATGTCAGTAAATATAATAGAATATAATGTAAGGAAACACAATGTTATGCGAAAGATTTAAACTATATCAATGGCCGTATCTCCAATACATCCTCACTCCAATGCGAGCGTGATAGATTGCTTTACAACATTTTGGAAATCTACTACTTACCTAATGTAACGGAAATATTTTCTGTCGGAATGTTTTGAATTGTATTTTTTGATATCGTTAGAATAGAATACAAAGTCTACGTTTTCAGCCTTTGTTTTACACTATAAACATTTTAAATGGGGTTTAACCGGTGGTAAGGTCAAGTGCAAAAATATGTACGGAAAAAGACCCCTCTTATAAATATGTTACGACGTTCTTATTACACAGACTTAAAGTACACTGGTACATATTTTGAGCATTTTTATATACCATTAAATTGTCACGATTGACGATACTAATTCAACAGGTAAACAGCATGTATAGACGAATTTCACGGTGCTGTCGAATATCAGAACCGCTAAATATTAAGGAACAAAAACTACAAAATATGTATAGTACTAAATCTGAGTACAACTCGAGTAGAAGTCTCTGCAGTGTTATTCACTAAGGAAACCGCCTTGCTGTCAGCGCTGTGTCAGCGCTGCGGCAGCGTCGAGCCTAAAAATGGTATTCACTAATGTAGGTTTTTTAAACGACACTAGTGCTCGGCGACGAATGCGGCGTGAGCTGGAACTACACTGCGTCGAGAGTTTGACGTTTAATGTACCAACTTCGTATTCTCTAACGAAAAACAGCGACGAACTCGCCCACAACCTCGCTCACAGTCTCGATTCCTAATGTCAAATAAAGCTGCTAGAATTTTAGACGAGGCTGTCTCGATGTCGAGCTCGTTGACGAACGCAGCGTCGAATGTGTAAATAAGAGAATAGCATAGCTGGTAACCCTAACCAAAAAGCGAACATTAAAACCTGTAATGGCTGGTACGCTGAAGAAATGAGGACACAGCTTACTGCGGGCACACACGAAACTTGCTCGTACTCGTATGGCGTATGGGGGATTGTCTTCGCTTAAGCTTTGTTCACGCTAGTGCAAAAACCTTTACCGTCTAATAAAATTTTTTTTGGATCTTATGTCCTTAGTATAAGGATCTAAATCGTTAACGTATTTTCGGAGCAGGCCGTATGTATTTCTCTATTTAACCTAATCTACCTACATAACTTCAAAGATTGTAACTGAGAAGGATGCTTAGCCAAGTTGCCAATCGCTAACGCTTAGTAGCGTATCGTAGATTTCCCTCTCTGTCATTCTTTCCGATTAGTGAGACAAAGACGGGTAGCTGCTTTTCGTTTACGATTGACGATTAAGCGTTAAGTCTCATTGCAACGAGGCTGCCTCGTTGCAGTAAATATTTGATTGAAAAACTAATCATCATCATCATCATATCAGCCGAAAGACGTCCACTGCTGTGCACTTTGATTCTGTGTAATAAGAACATTGTAACATATTTATGAGAGGATTCTTTCGACACACATTTTTGCACTAGACTGTACCGTGTTGCCAATGTTTACACACAACTTGTTCACTCCGATTTATAACCTACTTATGTACAGCTGTATAAAAAAGTAGTTATAGGTATTTAGACCGTAACATTATGTTTGAATATCTAATAGGTATCTACCGGTCGGTAACAGTCGCGTTCAGGGGCCTATTATTCGAAAGCTTGTAACTTGTAATACAAGCGGAAGTCCTTATCTAATTAATAGAGTCAAAAAGGAACTTCCACTTGTATTACAAGTTCTAAGCTTTCGAGAAACGGGCCCCTGAAGTGAGGAATCTGAAGTAGGATGACAATAAAGCCAACATAACTACCATAGCCTTAGGCCTCATCACCTCTATCATATATGTATATAGGTACGTAGTCTCCCCTTCCTTGGGATACGTAGGTACTTACTTACAACGTAATCAGTGTTGATTGGTGGTCCCCTACCATTCATTCTCGGAACGAAATTGAAATAGGCAAAAAACAAATATGAACACTGCCATCCTAATTTAAAAATACACATCTCTCATTATAGTTCTATGGGTAATGTGTGTGTTTTTTGTTAGAAAGGCAGAACAGCTGTCGAATCCCACAGGAAATCGAGTGTAATAATAAAAACTGCATGAAAACTATTCCAATAAATTTTATATGAACACATCAACGAATTATTTACACGAAATTGGGGAACGATATTCGGTGGGAAACGAATTGAGAAAGTAAGTTTTCCAACAATAATTGGTCAATTAAGGTGCACCGTTTATTCGGATATTAAGCTCATTGTTTCCGAAAATTTAAGTTTGACAGCTTAGCAGGATAAAAAAAACGAATAGTTGCACTAAAAACTTCTACATAAGACATTGATTTGGTTATAATTATACCTCGATATTTTTCTAGCAGGAACGATAGATTGACAAATTAAACATCGACATAACTGTTATCGATAGTCTTAAAGTGGTAATACTTACTTACTTACTTAAGATAAATTACAAGAATGCAATTATACCTACTCAAAAATGATACATTATTATTTTCATATCTTGTATTTAATACCCATCAAATAACATATACTAATAAAATATATGTATTTCTTGGTTAGTATCTGTTATTATGTAGTTAAAACGGTTTACTTATCGACAACGGTTATGTCGATATTTAATTTTGTCAATCTCTCGTTCCTGCTAGAAAAATATCGAGGTACTCTCGTTGTTCCACTGTCGAGTCTTTATTTCCTTTTCCGTAATGTTTTCTGTAGAAAAACAAGTTTATCAGATCTTATTAGTTTGACTTGTCTAAGAACGAGAAGTGCTAATTTATTCTGACAATTTTCACGTGGTAATCTTAAGTATTTTTTTTAAAGGCTAATGCGCTACTGTACTCATGAAGCCCTACTCATGACCCCGATGGCTATTTTATTAAAAATTAAGGTGTTTATTATATATTATAGGTTGATTATTATAGGTGTTAGACATGTAGATAAAGGGTTACAAAATTGTTTTGCAGAGATGCACCTTTGCAGCAAACCATGCCTGTTTTTAACGATCATACCTGTGTCGACTTCATTGAGCATTCTGTCTGTTTGTTGCAGGTAATCTGAAGCGACGCCTTGGCCGCGCTCGAGGTCTGGTGCTGCGCATGTTTGATGCACTCTGCAACTGCACTCAGACCGCTGCAGCCGCCGCCCGCACCACAGCGAGAAACAATCCATTCACCAAACGTTAGACTGGGTACCTTCTCAGCTCAAATCATGTCAAGGAAACCAATTCGATAGACAGGGGAGGGGACTACCACAAGGGCGTATTTGTAACATTTTTAACAGCATGTTTCAAGTGCTAGGCGAACAGGAGACTACCACCAGAGGGCTCTGTAATAACTCTTTCAGAAGCTTATACTCCGTTTCAGAACCCTAAGGAACAAGGAAAGCCATTTATCAAAAGTTAGACAAGAGACTACTGGCAAAAGACTCCAAAAATCCCTATAGCTTGATACACGTCCAAAGCTTAACCAACCTACCACCAATACGCTAGGCAACAGACTATCAGCAGAGGATCTATATCAACTCCTTCATACCAGCTTGGATAATGTGCAGTAATGATACCCACTAAAGGTTAGGTAACTGGATAGAACAGAGGGTTATCTAAAGCTCGAAAAATCGTGAGTATCAAGTATGGCAGAGCCTGAATACCTTTCATATGGATCTTCCAAGCTTTTTACAAAAAAATCATAAACAGTAAGGAAGATCGGGCCTCTAGAACAACCGACAATATACCTTATCAGTCATAGGAGTCCAAAAGGTTATAAAATCGTATAAAACAAACGTCTCCAATAAGCAAAACACCTGAATAGCATTTGAAGAAATATTAGTCTTGCAAATTATTGTTTTCTTTACCACATACCTACTCTGATTGTGTTTGTAAAAAAACTAAAGGACTTTTTAATCAAAAATGCATTTTATAGTATTGACGAATTTTATAATCTTATTTAATTGTTTTCATTTTTCTAATTATTATTATTGTAATGGGTTATTATTATTATTATTCTTTTTTGTGTTAGACTGTTAATATTATTTAATGTAGTTGTAAGTATATTTTGACATGTGTTATTATTAACATTAAAGAATTTGAATTGAATTGAATTGAATTAACCTCGCAAAGTATTGACTAAAGGTTGAAATATTATCAGAGAGTGGTCAATCAGAGTAAGAGGCCTATATTATGTAATCTGTGGAACCCACCGCCAATCCGACTAACAATGTATCGGGTCATTGGTTCGAGTGAGTCTTTGCCGTTAATTAACTCGGGCTTAATGACTTTTCGAACACAAACAGCTGGTAATTGAATCTGAAATACTTGGAAATGTACGTTTTCGAGTCATTTAAGTTGTTTTAGTTATGGGTATTGAATGGAGTAGTAGAAGTGTTTTTTTTGCTCATTTCCCTGGGTTGACCCAAATGTTTCAGTTGTTGTTTGTACAGAAAAGCTAGTATCCAAAGCTTGTATGTAGAGACAAATATATAAAGTTACCCTAGTTACTTACAGTAAGAGGTCTACGGTCCTCAAAATGGTCGAATTGTGGCCATACAGATGGAGACCATGAGTATAACAATTATGATCAAAGAATGCGATCACAAAAGAGCATTATATTGATCATAGATTCTCGGAAATGGATGGGTTACTTTAAAATTAAACCAGATCAAGAACTGTATAAGGATGACGAAAAAGAGAAGAGAAGAAAAGCTTTCGAGCTACAAAAAGTACCTAGATTTATATCGAAAGTGGAAAATAATTGCTGGATTGTGATGTAAAACTCCCAATACTATTAGGTTAACCAAATATTCCAAAGCATTACATGTTTACTATTAAGACTTAAGACAAATAGCCCACAATGTATACAACCTTCCATATTCCTATAAACGTACGTATATCTACACTAAACGCACACTTTCTATTTTTTGTACTACAAAAAACTATATTAAATTTATTTAGGAAGCTCTGTTCCGAATGTCTCTGTGAAAACCTTAGTGTCTTCCCTAGATTAGTACCCTAGATACCACGTTGTGATCGGTGTGACGACGCTTATAGTTGATAAGTAATGTATTTAAATAGCATTATATCGCTGTAACACTGCTATTATACTTTGTTTTTGTCTGTAAGCGTATTATGCTCGCGCTTATAACACTATGATCTGATATAAAATGGTACAGCATAATGTCACTTTCGTTTATTAAGTAAGAAATAAGATTTATAGGTACAAGTACGAGTACGTCACTATAATGTCAAGTAGTGTGGGATAGCAATGTACCGAGGAAAAGTTTCATAAGTTGGGAAACTTCTATAGAGAATGTTCTCAGCAATTTAAATTTTACAAGCAATCTAATCATGCCAAAACCGTTGTATATTAAATACATGCCTTTTATGACATATTTTATGCGTTGTTTACTCAATTGTGAAATACAATATTCTTCATTGCGCTTTCTTATAAGTTCTCATGGAAACATTCTCAAGAACTTACTCTTAAATTCTCATGAAAATTCTCGGAAATTTCCGAGTATATTCCCGCAACTTTGAGAATGTTCTGCAACTTGTACATTGTTAGTGTGGGATAATAGCGACCATCAATCTAAACGACTTATTACATTAAAATAAAGCGATTCTAAGCGAATGAAGTGATCATGTCCAGACAGGAAAGTTTCTTAGGACGGTAGACGGTTGTTTATCTACGAGATAAGATATCCTAAGAATAGTAAGGTGGCAGGCTTTCTGAATTTTGAGGCAAGAACACGCGTGCGATGGACTATCGGCAATGGACTCATATTAACTATATTATTATATTGATTATAAAAAGACGGATAATTTATCTGCAGACAGTGACGACATTTAGTTGTATTCGCAAATATGTCAATATAGTAAACACCCACAGACCCAATTTTCGACCCTGCGTTCAACTTTATTGTTATGACGTTATACGAGTAACTGCGAATGTCGATAATTGGGGATGTGTCGGGTATTGGATGGGCGCCTCTACGCTAGGTACCTACGAGTCAGTCGTGTTTGGCGCTAACACTTATTAACAACCATAATATTCATTTATCCATGTTTTGACGACCTATACATTCTATATACAACAGTAGATACATGTAAAACTGCAGTTTTGTATCTTTTCTACTTACTTTTGGTACTTTTGAAATATTATTGTATAACGATTTTTAATACTAAGTATGCACTAGCTGTTCTGTGACTGGAATTATGTACCTACCTATGACGATTGATATACAAAGTAACATAAGATAACCTACTGTATCTATTTACAACATGACAGAACATTTCCTCGCAATTATTTTCAGAATTGCTGGTAAAATCGTGTTCCTCAAAACTAGTTGTTTATTATATAAATATGAGGTTTTTGGCCGAAGATAGCAAAGTACACACTTGAAGAGTATTGTAATATCATCTTGATTTCCTATTGAAAAGAAACTACTCGCAGTGCAGGTACTACTCTTACTAGTATAAGTGCATCTATGTTTCATCAACATTATGTCTAGACAGTCAAATCAAATCAAGATGATATTTTTAAGGTCCTCCTTTACCGATGTATAAATATAATCCTGCTGTGGTATGTTGACATATCTCATATAAGATAAGAAAACGTTAGCAAGTTGTAGAGTTGAATTACCAACATTCTTGAGTAGTTATGCCCTGAAAGAGTCCATGTCAGAAAAGGGTGTTAATTCAGTGATGTTTACTATAACAGATCTTATTCTATAAGTCTGTAGTTTTAGGTAGAATGCTCACAAATATCTAAGCAATTGCCGTGGCGTTAGAATGCACGCCCAAATATTTCTGAACATCATCGGGGGTGCTGCGATATATCAGACGATCCTAAAATTATTCTTTCCGGCTATGAAGTTATGGTGTGTACGAGTAGGACAGGGTAGAGTATGACTTAGGCTCGTTTTCTGCTAGACATGTGCGGGGCTAAGCGGTAAATTAGGTCAAAGCTGCTACGAAACTAGCGAAGTGGATCCCCATATCCGTGTCTTCCACCTATTATATTAAACTTTAGCGTCGACAAACTCAGTTTTAAAAGCGCTATGACACAATCGTGGATATGCGGACTACGAGGTAGTATAACCTTGATAGTTTCTGGATAGCATTGTACCTACCCAAAACCAACTTGCTCCTAATCGTCCGCGGTTACATGGTCTCAAAAAGATGGCGTATGGCAAAAATGTCTCATATCATCCGAACGATGTCCACTGGAGTTAGGCCTCCCCCAAAGATTGCGACAATGACTGGTCTTGTGCCACTCGTATTCAGCGGACTGCTGTGACCTTCACCGGGTCATCGGTCCATGTCATCCGGCACTTGGTCGTCACTCGAGAACCTTTCCGCCTCAACGGCCATCGATTCTCCGTGCAATATACATTGTGACATCACACTGCGTATGAATTTACTTGTGTGGCAAAAAGGCTTTCACTTTCCGATGGTTGACTTGATGGGATAAATGGTCTGAACTGTTAAAATTGTTATGGCACATTTTCTGGTAGAACTGAAACTACATTCTGGGAGTTCTGGGACGTCAAAGAAGGATACACATTAAACCCACTTTATGTTGTAGTGCTGTCGTTTTAGAATTGCGTAGGTACTTACTAGGTAACCAGTTTTTAATGAATTGATTCAAAAATTGGGTAAGTACTTTCATCTTTGCTGTCGACAGCCTACCTAAATCCTTGTCATTTTATATATATTTTTGTAACTAGAAAGGAACTTTGAGATTAGCGAGAAATGCGTGATGTGTGCATGGTTTTTTATGACATGTGACTAAAAAACTACCATCTATTATAGTAAAGTTATTGTACTCCCTTTACACGAAACCAGCAGTTAACGAGAGGTAGGTACTCAGAGTTAGCAGTAGCATGAGATTGAGCCGAGGTAAATCATTTCAGTATTTTGCGTAAAATTTCACCGCGCTGGCTTCCATGAAATGTTAATAAAAAGGGATTAAATATGTGCTGATAAGAACAAAATCTGAACTGGTTGAAGCCGATCCTAATCCGTTTGATCAATATTTTGTGGAAGGGAGTGACTTCATAGCAGCGGCGGATAAAGATATTGTGAATTGTGAAATAGGGCAATTGTTTGTAATTCCTGCTTTAAAGTAAGGCAAAGGGAATGGAGATCTTAGTCTTTTGAAACACACAGACACTTACGGTAAAGGAAAATAACTTAAGTATCGTTTCGTACTTTGTTACAGTGACAATGATATGAGATCTGTTGCAACTTTCACATACTCGTACGTATAGGTAATTGTCACTGTCAGATTCGATACGGGACACACATTTTTGGGTCATGGAGCAGTGAACAGGGTACTTGAGGACGGTCACACTGAGGAACTTTCGCTGATGGATAGAAAGTAAGCGCGCGTTAATAACGTAGCGGCAGCTCATGGTACGACTTCTGAAGACAATCAAAACAAAACTATGTTAGTGCAAGCGCGACAGAATGCTTTACCCCATACGTAATGTAAACTTCCGAAACGATTACCTACTAGGTACACCCGATAATATGCTGTGTCATTTTTTATTCTAATCCGTGGTAATTAATTCCAAAAGTGGTACCCCATATTTTTGCCTGACTGTGTAGTACAAACCGCTATGCCGATATTAAGTACAGGGATCTAAGTTAAATTTTCGGGTCAATTAAATCTGGACTAAATGTCAGTGTGACAATGTTCAAATTTCAAGTTGACATAGTACAACTTAGAACCCTGTACCTAATATTGGGGCATGAAAAGTAATCCAACTTTTTGCGTATACTAATTGTTATTTTTGTATTTACAAAGGAGATCAAGCTCAAATATTACAATAATAGGTACATGTTGTGTAAACGCGCACATAATTTTATGATTAGTTTTTACTTTCATTTCCAAAGTATATATTAATGATTTAGTCTTAAGTTTTATACAAGTATTTAAGGGGCATTGCAATATTACTAAGTTATGGTCAGTTTGCCGCTTTGAAATGTAATTATACGGTAGGTTGCGTAAAATGGGGTAAGTTTGATTTGCGGAGTACCTAATATAGATCAGGGGTTTGTGCGTTGTTGATTTTAATACCAAGAAATCAGTGATTTGGTTTACAACCTTAGCAGAACACAAGCTTTTATTCTTGAAAATGGAGGGCGAATAAATGCTACCACACGAATCAAGTGACCCCATTTTAAGGTAGGCATGTCTCTAGTATTGTTTAATTATAATTATATTGTATGGTAATGTAGAAGTTTAATAAATTAATGTCCCGAATAATTATGTGTTATGGAAGAGAGATTTAAAATAAACAAATGGAGCTTGACTACAATTAAAATAAATTGTGTCTTATTCAAAAATGTTGAAAATTGTGAATATGTCATTGTGACGAAAAATATCTATTTTTGGTGTAAAACAGTATGTAGGTACCTTAATAACCAAAACGATCTGTGTTGTAAAATGAATGTTCAATGTGATAATATGACTGTAACCTTTACTTACTCCCGGTGTTTCTACCCAAATTTCTTCTAAAATAAAGTGACTTTGTAAAATTGATGGTTTCATTAAAGTGTACCTACAGGGTAAAATTATTTGCTACCGTAAAACTACCCAAGTATAGTCCAAAAGCTCCCAACTATGGTCCAAAACTAAGTCATATCTTCGATTTAGTGTAATGATTATATTATTGACGCAGTTGTTACACAAAATCTCCTCACTAATGATTAAAAAACTTAGAGAAAACCAAAATAAAAGAATTCCATTGATGCTTAATTACGAGTTGAACTTGTGGACCATAGTTGTAGTATTGGACTATAGATTTACCTTACATCATCATCATCAGCCTATCATAGTCCACTGCTGGACGTAGGCCTTTCCTATTAACTATGCGCAAAGAAGCATTAGGAGGTAAATGACCATAATCGCCACGCTGGGCAAGCGGATTGGCTATCGCAGTAATGTGTCCGCTATGATGACGCTGCTGCCCATCATCAATCTTTTATCAAATAATGATCAGTGACACTTCAATCCCTAAGTCGACTCTTACGACACCCGCAGGAGGAGTTGGGGTGGTGACAAGTGTATTCTACCTTGTCGCAACAAGTTTGTAGATTTACCTTGATTATCTCTAATGAAAATGACCTACCTACGAAAATGTATATTTCTGACAATCATTATTCATCAAACAAACCTTTCTTATTCACAGATATGTAGGTACCTATAGGTACCAAGTTACCTACACATTTCTTTGAAGGTAGATAAAAAGTAGTGTGTTTATTTATGAACTCGAGTGAACATAAAAATGTAAAGTCATTTAAGCGGGTCGGTTCGGTGGAAATCAGGTCAACCCGTCGACCTGGCCCCGTTAAAGATGTTTCTGATAACGTAAACAAGTATAACTTTCATGTTTTACAATACTTAATTCACTTCACTTCATCAACCTATGATAGTCCACTGCTGGACGTAGGCCTCTCCTATTAATTATGCGTAAAGACGCATTAGAAGGTAAATGCCCATAATCGCCACGCTGGGCAAGCGGATTGGCGATCGCAGTAATGTGTCCACTACGATGACGCTGCTGCCCATCATCCGTCTTTTATCCAATAATGGTCAGTGACACTTCAATCCCTTAGTCGACTCTTACGACACCCGCAGGAGGAGTTGGGGTGGTGACAAGTGTATTCTACCTTGTCGCAACAAGTTTGTAGATTTACCTTGATTATCTCTCTAATGAAAATGACCTACCTACGAAAATGTATATTTCTGACAATCATTATTCATCAAACAAACCTTTCTTATTCACAGATATGTACCTATAGGTACCAAGTTACCTACACATTTCTTTGAAGGTAGATAAAAAGTAGTGTGTTTATTTATGAACTCGAGTGAACATAAAAATGTAAAGTCATTTAAGCGGGTCGGTTCGGTGGAAATCAGGTCAACCCGTCGACCTGGCCCCGTTAAAGATGTTTCTGATAACGTAAACAAGTATAAATTTCATGTTTTACAATACTTAATTAGTAAGAATATTTTCAGTACAGATGGTGGTTTTTACGCACTAGTGCGAGAAGTGGTTCATTTCTTATCAGGTCGAAACTTCGTAGGGCCTTCTCTACTGAAAAACATGCTACGATACGCGTGCGAAAAGGTGCTATACAAGTGTAGTTACATGTTTTTCGCACTTTTATCGTAATGTACTATTTTTCAGATTAATGGATCTTTGGCGATAACTACCTGCAGCTATAAATTTACATATTGTTCTTTTTAGGGTAAAGCCCAAGCGCAAAATAGTACATATTTTTACTTCTTTTGGCGCGTGGTGACGGCAGTAAGAATACAGTTGTCAATACCCCAACTCTTCCCACTGGGTGTCGTAAGAGTCGACGGGACGAAGGGATTGAAGGATCACTGACCATTTTATTGAAGATTAATGATGGGCAGCAGCGTCATCGTAATGGACACAATAATACGATCGCCAACCCGCTTGCCCAGCGTAGCGATTATGGGAATTACCTCCTAATACATTGCATAGGTTAGGCCTACGTCCAGCAGTGGACTGAGATAGGCTGATGATGTGTAGCTATCTGTTAGATGTAGTCAAATAAATTACTACAAAATTAATTTAAACCTTACTTGGCTTGAAATAACTCCGACTCGGAAGAATCTTATTAAGGCGGCGAGATTGCCTCCAACCGGAGCGTGTTGAACGCAAATTGAAAAATTATACCCATCGATATTACTTAATAGGCTATTATTCGGTTTATTTTCACAAAATACAAAAAAAGTGTAATTTGTGGCATAAAGCCAGAGGCGAATTAACTTAATAGCAGAAATAGCATATGCTACGAGCCCGCGCTTCAATTCTAATACCTAAATCGTTTTTGTAATAGGTTGACGGACACTAAACGCCTATAGGCGTAATCTCATATATTATTATATAATCTCATATCTTCTATTGTGTCTGGAGTAGTGTCCGCCAAGGTGTTAAAGAATCCCCTAATAGACTATTATTTGGTTTATTTCTACAAAATACAAAATAGTGTCATTTGCGGCATAAAGCCATAGGCGAATTAACTTAACAGCAGAAGTAGGATATGCTACGCGCCCCGCTCTTCAATTCTAATAAACCGTTTATTTTAGAGAAAAAAATTAATATAATATTATTTATTTTTGTACAAGAATCTAAGTAAACCAAGGGCCCTTCTATAAACAGTGCTACGGGTCCTACGCCTGTTTAATCCGGCTATACGTAGCTATAGTTTACATTTCAACTCGATACTTTCAAGCGTTCCCGAGATAAAGGGTCTTGACGGACGGACGGACGAGCAGAAGGACATAAAGTGATCCAACAATACATAAAGCATGTCAGTGAATAGGTTTACATTATAAAGGTCGCAGTACACATTGGGCCAGTAGGTACGCCAACTTAAGAGATGCCGCTGATACGATAAGAGAACAATGATGCGACAAAAACACAGACGAACCCCTAAGCAATCCTGCGATCTCGCTCCATCGCATATTGTACTTGAATCCGTTAGACTGTCTCAATGTGGGCCAATAATGTAGAGAGGCCATTACATGGCATGTCTATCGCAAAATTTCGTAGGTATCGCGCAGCAATACTTATTCAAACCTCGTATCTGCAAAACTCACTTGATGGAAAAAGCACTCGTATTAAGAAAGAAAGGTAACATTGACATGAATTGATTGATG
>JALPQI010007696.1:0-54998 GCA_025490895.1 Thaumatotibia leucotreta | reverse complement strand
GTGTGACAGAGACAAATGCCCGAAATTTGTGATCTTCGGAGTTCGCGGTAGGGCCGCTGTTCAATGGGCACTGAAGTTATCAATATGATTTAAGGATGTTTCTGTGAAAAGCCGAATGGAAAGGATCTGTAACAACTGTGTTTAATTAATGCAGTTTAGGGGAATCGATTTTTACTAAAAAGCTAAATTCTAGAGCAGAAAATAGTGTTATAAAATATACATTGTGACGTTCGCTTATGTTGGATTAATTGCGACATAGGGAATATATTTGAAAACGTTTGTGCTGTTATTCGAATAAAAATAACGATGTTTGTTGATGATTAATAGGACGACTTAATTGTACGTATGTAGTTTATAAATATCTGTACATTTTTACTTTTTTTACTGTGGGCTCGACTATACAAGAAGCTACAAATGAACGATAAAAAATATTTCAATGAAATGTTGATTGAACCTCACTAATCCTTTTGCTCGTCTTTACTCTTCTTGCGACTGAGCTGCAGTACAAGTAATACATATCAAATAACAAATTTAAGTAAAACTATTGAAAACAACGACATCCATCGAATCATCGTGAATATGCTGGTGGTAGGACGTCGTGCAGGGTTCGCCCGTATAGCTACCACCGTCTTACCCGTGAACCTGCCGCTAAATAGCAGTGTTTGCACTACTTTGTTTCGGTTTGCGGGTAAGATAGCCGGTGTAATTACTGGCATAGATAGAGGGCAATCTATCTAAGTCCTCAGGGTAGGCAGCGCATAGGCGATTTTCTGATCGCTATGTCCATGGGCCTTAGTTCCTGCTTTCCATCAGGTGGGCTGAGAACTCAGTTGTCTACCTTCGTCACATAAAAAACTTCATAATTTGTAAATTTCGACAAGCTGTTTCTATTATTCCGATGACATCTTTGTTGGAATGTTAGAGACACATGTTTAAAAATTACGAATTTCGAAGTTCACGGTAGGACCCACCAGGACCCCTCGCGAAAAACTACCTATAGATGTGTTGCGCCTTTCTCGCACTTGCGAATTTTTACGTAAGTGTGACACACGTTGATCGTGTTTCGCGTACCTATACTGGCGTTGTGTTGACGTTGTCCATATTTACTGCCAATACTGACCTGCTTATTTTTTAAAAACCCTGCTTTAGTAACATTACTGCCGTGTGAAATTATGTAAAAGGTTATACTTATAAACATAGCGAGCTTATTAAAAAATCAACATATTCACAAAGCCGAAACCCTCGTTAGAAATCACCCGTCACTGGCCGAAAAAAATAATTATAAAGCGCGCGTAATTATTATTTCGAATTCAAATTAAAGCCGCTTAATGCGCGGGAGCGACCGTTAAAAAAAAAGAGTTGACGAGCGCGCCGGGGGTGGTAATTTTTCATTAATTTAAGTTCACCATTCCCTGTTTTGTTTGCTTTTAATCGCATTTCTAATTAATCCCGCGGAGTATAACGTGACAACTGTCGACTATAGGCGGCCATTTTTTCCAAAGTATAGCAGATGTCGACCGATTTCCATTTGTTTCTGAGATTAATGATTCGACGCGATTGTGATTTTTTCCGGTTGACTTTTGTTGTTTTAGAAGCAATTTGTACGCTTATTTTTGTTCGTTAAATCGCGAATGATATGAAACGAAAATGGAACAAAGGGTGGTGCCAAGGAATTCTTTGCTTGATAATAAAATCAATTTGTGACCAGCACAGCTGTCTAGCAATAAAAAGGCGTAACTTCCATGCTTTGCTATTATGAAGCTAAAGTTTCTATTGAACACTAATTCTGTACTCACTCAAAACATGCAACAAAAGTTAACCGTTACCGCCATACAAAGTGTATGGAAAAGGGTAACAAAGTGGAAAATAACAAAAACCGGCCAAGTGCGAGTCGGACTCGCGCGCGAAGGGTTCCGTACCATTATCAATTTATTATTAAAAAAATACAGTTAAATTCAACCTACCTCAAAAACTATAAGAGATAATTTAATCAAACCAAAAATCGTTGATAGGGTTTATTAATGTGCATAACATATATTTTTTTTAGAATTTTATATTGCGTAGTTTAAAAAATAGAGGGGGGGGGGGACACATTTTTCAGATTTGAAAGCTGATATCTCGAAAACGATTTGCTTAAATAAAAGTGAGATTTATAAACCTTTATATCATTTTCAAAGACCTTTCTATTAATACCCCACACGCTTATTTACAACAAAAATTTTTTTTCTATCCCTCAGATACATGTATGGAGGGCCCCCACCCCAATGGTATTTTTTACAATTTAGTATCATAATCCTGTAGCGGTTTATACAACACATATCCTTACCAAATATCGTTACTGTAGCATTTATATTTTCCGAGTAAATCGGCTGTGACAGACGGACAGACGGACAGACGGACATGACGAATCTATAAGGGTTCCGTTTTTGCCATTTTGGCTACGGAACCCTAAAAAAGGATGTGATTTTTTTCCCATTGGGATCCAAAGAGGTCGTGATTCTGAGTAGAAATAACCGAAAATTTACCCATGAATTCAAAATCATGAAAATTTACAAAATAATAATAAATAGACAGGTACTCATTTCGGTGCGATTATTCTATCGCACCAATCGAGTCATTACCATTCCCACATTATTGACGGACTGCTTATAAATTAAGGGTCCACGGAAAGAACATGTCTAGTCAATTTAAATTACAGAAGGAAAATACCTTACCTTACCATTAACAAAATAAGGTGTGAATTTACCCTGATTTATTCAAGCAATGAAAAAAATGAAATTTTCGGTTATCTTGTAGCATTCTGTTATAATAATCTTGTTCGCTTTTACAAAACGGGAAATAAAGTGTTTATTTATTTATTTATTTAAACTTTATTGCACAAAAGTAAAACTTAAAGTACAACAGGCGGACTTAATGCCATGAGGCATTCTCTACCAGTCAACCTTGGGGCAAAGCAGAGACAATTGTAGGCGGCGCAAATATATAAATATAAACCAAATCTGTATATAATAAATTAATTTAAAAAGCAATTACAAAATCGTACATATATACATACATACATTATATTTATAACATACTCTTATATATTTATAAAAATATCATACATATATACATATAATATAATAATATAACTTGCTCATGAAGGAGATATCAATTAGTTATTCTTAGTGCAACCAGCAAAGAAATTACGCACGGATTTTTTAAAAGCGTACTTGTTGGATATTTTCCTGATGCTAGGGGGAAGACCGTGTGATGATGGTAATGAACAATAAAAATCGCATGGAAACACCAAAAACAAATTATTTTTTACCTTAACGTTAGGTACGCTGTATCTTAACCCTTTCACAGCCGATCGCGAACCTAACTCGTTGTTATCGCAATTATGATTTTTAATTCTATTGACAACAAGATATAGAATTCAACTTTAAACGAATATTTTTTTACAAAGGGTTAATATACTTTGTATAAATACCTATATACATACGCTTAGTGACATTTTGTTTGGATTGATATTTTTGTTGGTTGGTTGAAATATTTATTTCAAATCTAATTTTTATTGTCAATATTCTACTATGAATATTTACTATAACTTTATTTTCGTGTACACCATTAATCGGACACTTAATAATATAAAAACAAAATAAATCCCGTATCAGATAACAGGTAGTTAGTAACAAAATTCTAATGAAAATTCTAAAACACAAATGTTACATGATTCCAATTTGCTAAAATATTGTTAAATGTGGAAATAAAATAATCGAACCTACTGCTGTAAACAATAAATTTAAGTATTAATGTTTATAGGTAAAAAGCTGAAGAAAGTCATATGTTGTACCTATGTAGTAGTGACCTAGTTAAACAATAATACATGTTTTCTTAACCTCCTGCCGCCCAGAGGCATATTAAAAGGTCTCTTGAAACAAAATAAATTCTATTCTATTTCTTACACTATGAATTTAAAATTCTCAATTTTTTTGTCTGTGCTTAAAAACTATGAATTCATTTTTTTTCTCTAGGCGGCGGAGATCAACTTTTTCACATATCACACAAAAAGTCCATTCTGCGCGATTATTCTGTGAGGCAGGGGTGCGACACTCGTGGTGGACACATTAACTCATTAATCTATGGCACTGCTCGGCTACGGTTGAATCAGCAAAGCAGTCGCCAACCTAAAGCCGCAAACATTATACATGTTTATTTGCCAGTTATTATAAATATTTACTCAAACACTACTACAATTATTTTATTTTTACACTTTTTATATTTAAATGTAACGAGTGATACTAACCAAACTTATACCTATGTCAATATGGATGCATACATGTATTGCATATCAACGACAAAAGTTGTTATTTCATAATATTCGTAGGTAGGGTAGGTACCTAAGTACCTATACGATTTAACTTATATACTTACTAAATGTTATCCAAAGAGAAAGTTAAAGTATTGACGTATCAGGAGCTCAAAACAGTAGCAGATACAAGGACAGAGTGGCGAGAACTCCACCGACAAGAGTTAAGTTCTTAAATTTGTGATGATGATGATGACTAATGTTATAATAAAGAAATATATTAATTGAATTAAAAATTCGGTGAGATACTTATATTAACTTTTACCTTTTGAAAAAAAAAATTAAAAAATACTGGGACTCGTTCCAGTAATAGTTTCAGTAGCTATTATATTTTTAATGTCAATAAATTATCGTTGACAAGAATGTTTAGTTTAGTGTACAAAATTTGGGCTTGGCATTATTTCAAATAATAAGGTTAGTCGATCGATCGAGTTCTAGTCTTCGACAAAGCGATTGAAAAGTCCGACGAATACAAATCCTCCATTGTGCAGTTTGTAAAAAAGCAATGTCTTTATGTAAATAAATACTAGTACCACTCTCGAGTAAGTTAAGCGTTTCCCAATAAAGAAAATAATATTTTCGAACGAACACTATCTATAACAAACTGTCCTCGTTCTAGTTTACTCTATGAGTCAACGAATGAAAATGTAAAAAACTAAAATACTATAATGGAGTGGCCGCTTTGTTGGGTTCTCTACGTCTCGTAGAGAAATTCGTTGTAGAAAAATTGACACATTCACTCATCAAGTCATCACTGCTAAGAATTGATAGATGACTTGGCTTAAATTAGGGACAATAAATGTTGGTACTTTCATATCTGCAAGGTTTGTGTACATCTAAGCATGAGTAGTAACTTTTCAACCTTCAGTGTGTAACGAAACTAACATAGACTGTAATGTAACGGAGTGGCCATTCTGTACGATAATCAATGAGGCAACGTGTCGTAGACACATTAAGTTACTAATCTATGGCTGCTCCTGAGCAGATGAGGCCAGAGGCCTGCATCTAGCCTGCTAGAATTGTTCACTCGGCTTAAATGTTGATAGCCACAAATTCATTTAAATACCTGTGGGATTTCTTTGTCTATAAGTACCTAAGTGTAACATAATTTTTCGACCTTAAAAGTGTTACTAAACTAACATGGACTATAACGGAGTGTCCACTCCATACAATACTCGATGAGCCAACGCGTCGTGGACACATCATCATCATCATCATCATCATGGGTGGTGACAAATGTATTCTTACTGCCGTCCCCACACGGCATGGTCGTAGACACATTAACTCATTAATCTATGGCTGCTCAGGCCAGCCGAGCGAAAGACCTAGCCTGCTAGAATTGATAGGTGACTCGGCTTAAATGTCGAGCCACAAATGTATTTTTATACCTGTGGGATTTATTTGTCTATATATGATTAATATAACTTTTCGACCTTAAAAGTGTTACTAAACTAACACACACTATAAAGGAGTGTCCACTCTATGCAATACTCTATGAGCCAAGGCGTCGTAGACACATTAACTCATTAATCTATGGCTGCTCAGGCCAGCCGGGCGAAAGACCTAGATTGCTAGAATTGATAGGTGACTCGGCTTCAATTTCGAGCCACAAATGTATTTAAATACCTGTGGTATTTATTTGTCTATAAGTAAGAGTAATATAATTTTTCGACCTTAAGAGTGTTACTAAACTAACACACACTATAACGGAGTGTCCACTCTATACAATACTCTATGAGCCAACGCGTCGTAGACACATTAACTCATTAATCTATGGCTGCTCAGGCCAGCCGGGCGAAAGACCTAGCCTGCTAGAATTGATAGGTGACTCGGCTTAAATTTCGAGCCACAAATGTATTTAAATACATGTGAGCTATGTGTGTCTACAAGTAAGAGTAACATAATTTTTCGACCTAGAAAGTGTTACTAAACTAACACACACTATAACGGAGTGGCCATTCTATACGATACTCTATGAGCCAACGCGTCGTAGACACATTAACTCATTAATCTATGGCTGCTCAGGCCAGCCGGGCGAAAGACCTAGATTGCTAGAATTGATAGGTGACTCGGCTTCAATTTCGAGCCACAAATGTATTTAAATACCTGTGGTATTTATTTGTCTATAAGTAAGAGTAATATAATTTTTCGACCTTAAAAGTGTTACTAAACTGACACACTATAAAGGAGTGTCCACTCAACATAATTACTCTATGAGCCAACGCGTCGTAGACACATTAACGCATTAATCTATGGCTGCTCAGGCCAGCCGGGCGAAAGACCTAGCCTGCTAGAATTGATAGGTGACTCGGCTTAAATTTCGAGCCACAAATGTATTTAAATACCTGTGAGGTTTACTGGTCTATTAGTAAAGAGTAACATAATTTTTCGACCTTGAAAGTGTTACTAAACTAACACTCACTATAAAGGAGGCTGCTCAGGCCAGCCGGGCGAAAGACCTAGTTTGCTAGAATTGATAGGCGACTCGGCTTAAACGTTGAGCCGCGAATGTATTTAAATACCTGTGAGGTTTATTTGTCTATAAGAAAGAGTGATATAATTTTTCGACCTTAAAAGTGGTACTAAACTAACACACACTTCAACGGAGTGTCCACTCTATACAATACTCTATGAGCGAACGCGTCGTAGACACATTAACTCATTAATCTATGGCTGCTCAGGCCAGCCGGGCGAAAGACCTAGCTTGCTAGAATTGATAGGTGACTCGGCTTAAATGTCGAGCAGCAAATGTATTTAAATACCTGTGTGGTATATTTCCCTATAAGTAAGAGTAACATAAATTTTCGACCTTAAAAGTGTTACTAAACTAATACACACTATAAAGGAGTGTCCACTCTACACAATACTCTATGAGCCAACGCGTCGTAGACACATTAACTCATTAATCTATGGCTGCTCAGGCCAGCCGGGCGAAAGACCTAGCCTGCTAGAATTGATAGGTGACTCGGCTTAAATGTCGAGGGGGCCGCAAATGGATTTACGTACGTAGGTAGAGCTTTTGTATTAGGCTATGTGCAAGTTGACGAAGCCTCGTCAGTCGACTTGCCTACGAAACTAGGGGTTCTGATATAAAACATTCGACAATAACAAAAGATGGTCGTATGTTCTAGCATCTCTAACAGTGTTTAATTCTGATTCCGATAAAAATGTAGAAATTAAAGTAGATAAATACCTCGTTAAGAATTAAGATGCCATTCTGCTATCGTATTCGATAAGCGATAAGTAATCAATGTATTGGATTCGTCACGTGACTTTTGAATCTGTTATTCTCATATATTTATTAAGCTTATTGTATATTATTTCAGAATGCTATCTTGGGTAGGCCAGCAGGTCCAGTATAGATTTTGTCAAATTAAAGTGGCCGTCAATAGAAATGCGAACAATGTAAACAAACTTCTTTTTAATTTCCTATGTGTATTATTTACGGACTTAAGTATAGATCAGTCGGTAGTGACCGGGATTTTTGTCTATTTGTCACAAAAATATTTATTTCTTAGTCATGGATGTTTTCTACATAATAATATTATGTACTGTATTGTATATACATCGTCGCTTAACCTTTTAACCGCCAGATTTTTTTCATTAAAATGGGCCCGTATGGCAACCAATACAAATTTACACACGCAGATCAGAGCTTGTATTTGAGACTCATTTACACACCGTGAAAACCTAATCAGAACTTAGTCTGATTTATCAGACAAGGGCGAGGTGAGCTTGGAATTGAATGTCTGATAGACTACGGCGGTTAAAAGGTTAATACTCGTAACACAAGCCTTCATTGACCTTTGTGGGTCTATCTAGGTCAGGTATAAGAATGTCCTATGATATTCATAGAGTTCTAAACAAAATATATTAGGTCCTGAAAAAATCAGAATGGTTTGGGAAATATTTTATATTCGTTTGTGGGAATCGAAAATATTTTGATGACAAAATGTCTTGTTTTCTTACGTAAGATTTATGTAGAATTCAGTCATGTCAGGCCACTTATTACTTGTTTAAGTTACAGCTTAGGCCTTTTGGTATCTGAGAAATTATAACATAGCAACGGTATCTGAGAAATAGTATGAAATATAGCATCCAGTCAATCCGTGAATATTTTTTGCGATCTTTTTGATGGTATCATTGATCTACGATTGTCTTGCCCCGAGACTGAAGTGTCGCGTCTACGAATACTCTGTGGCTAGGGTGGCGAAACGTGAAGGTAATGTCTCGTGGATACACGCATTGTCGGTAATCTATTCGAATAGGGATGGGCTCAATCGATATAAAAATACGATTTTACTCAAATTGGTGAATCAAATTTTTTTTTGTTTGTTTATAGCATATTTTAAGAAGCGTCATTTTGCATAAAACCAGCGTAACTCAGATGACCGTAACCAAAGACAGATAAAAACATTTACTTGGTACGTAAAGTACGAGTAGTCCATCACGCTCGCTCCAATACAGTTGTGGGTAATTTGCAGAAAATGTGTATACCTATGTGTAATTTTTTTACACGATTATATCGTGTCACTGTTTTACTCAAAAATTTGCGTACTTTTCAGTTATGAATGAAACAAAAAAGTATGTCTCAAATGTCCCAAATTTTTTTATGTTAATTGAGATTTCTCAGTTTAGTTACTCCCATACTAAACGTATGAAAAATCTGTAACGAATTTGAGAAAATGTTTTATCAGTTTTGTTACATTTTGTTTCATTTTAGTATGGGAGTTAACTAAACTGAGTAATCTCAATTCACTTATCTACAATTATACTTATTTTTGTGGCATTAGACATACTTTTTTATTTCATAACTGAAAAGTACGTATAATTCCGGGTAAAATAGTGTATTACACGCCATGATCGCGTAAAAAAATTAAAAGGTACACATTTTCTGCAAATTAAATAATGCTTTACACGTATTAAGTATTGCATTAACTAATACGTTACTTGCCAACTGGTACAGCTGGCCTATGTTAAACAACATTAAAATCAGTCTGCATTAACGCTTATGGCATCGGCAGTACCTAACTGGACGTAGTGTCCTTTAATGTAACCTGACTGCTACCCCTTAAGGGGGGGTAACTCTTGCGCTCCACCCCCTAGATAACACCTTTATGTGACGTCACATTACGATGACGCCGTGATTTGAGGTCATTTCTGAGCATTTCTCAAAATGGACGTATTTATGCAAAAGGATTGACTTGTTTATTTTGATTTATAAATAATAATAAATAATAAATAAATAAATATCTTGGGACATCTTACACAAATCGACCTAAACCCACGATAAGCTCAATTAAGGCTTGTGATGCAGGTACCAGGCGACGATATATATAATAGATAAACAATATAGATACTTATATACGAGTACATAAACAGCCATGACCAAGGAACAAATATTTGTGATAAATAAATACACAAATAATGCCCTCGCCAGGATTCGAACCCGGAACCTCCAGCTTCGTAGGCAGGGTCACTACCAACTAGGCTACGGAGGCTGACATTTATGGTGTTAATTAGAATGAAAAATTCTAGTGGGTTGGTTCCCCTTTGCATAAATACGTCCAAAATGTTTGTACATTGGGATCACGTCTTAGATTTTGATATAAATTTGTAGGCTGGTAGAGTCAATGATGCTGAGCAAGATGCCGCACATTATCCCAAAATGTCCCAAAATGTTTGTATGAAACATTCCTTTTTTTACCGAAAATGTATAGGAATCTGGTAACAAAACAGGAAACTTCCATACAAACTTCCTGAGGCTGAGGCTTTTGAGGTGGGCTACTATCGGTTTCCAGTAAAAAAGAAGTGGTAACAAAGTAACCCCTTTCTCAATATAACTTTGAACGCGTTGTTTTTTATATATTTCATTAACTAAAGGTACCACTATTTTTATTAAGCAGGTTGATTCTTGAAAACCGATTATTATATCTGAGTTTCAAATTTTACGTTCGTTAAGTCCATCAAAAAATGCAACCAAAGTTCAAAATTGATCATAGTAACCCCGGTTTACGGTAGTAAAAGTACATATTCGAATTTGAGCTTACCGTGGGACTAGGTCGATTTGTGTAACATGTTCCAAGATATTTATGCGTTTCTATTTCCTAATATCAAAATCAAACTATTAAGTACTAAGCCAAATAATCTAATTTCTAAGTAAAGGTAAACAGAAAACTTAGAAATGTCATTATCGATGTATTTTGATACACGAAAATCAACCCTCGTCCCTTCGACCAGGGTTTAATTTAGAAGACAATTGGTAATGCGCCATCGAATGTGCACGAATAATCTTATGTATTTCCTAGTATTGATGCTGAACTCGCAGCTTTGGATTAATTTAAACTAATGATTCAGTGTTACGAAGAAACCTAACACTTGGGAGTAATGGAAATTTACTTGTGGGTGTTCTAGTAAAGAGCTTTTTCTCAAACATGCAATGAAATGTTGTCATTATGTTCGTCATAATAGGCTTTAAAGTATGACGTTGCAGGCGGATGACCTCAAGAAAATAGTTAAGGATTTTCATACGAATTTAGCGGCCTAGGTAAGTAATATTTTTTGATCATCATGATCAAATATATAGAGATGATAGTTTCGGGCAAAATAATGTTCGAAATATTGTTTTTTATGCCTAGTGATGTTTCTGCCTCATTAAGATTATGCCAAAATAGATTATGCCAAGTCTGTTATGTCCGAAGCGATTCGGACAAAAAAAAAGCCAGATAGAGGGACACACTACTGCGGTCGCCAATTCGCTTCCCCAGGTTGGTGATTTTGGGCATTTACCTCCTATTTAATGCGTCTATACCCATAGTTAATAGGAGAGGCCTACGTCCAGTAGTGGACTGAGATAGGCTGATGATGATTATGATGATATCATACTTGTATCATATCAAGGCCTTCATATCATACTCGTATCATATCATGAAAATATTACTCAAACACTTTTATAATTAATTTAATTTTATTCTTTTTATATTTAAATGTAACGAGTGACTCTAGCGAAACTTTAATTAAGTATGTCAATATAGATCTCATAATATTATGTATACGATTAAATTTTCATACTGTTAGAAAAAAAATCATTAAATTAAAAAATATGCAATACGAGAGGCCTACGGACTGCTGTTCAGCAGTGAACTGAGATAGGATGATGTCTCAGATTAAATTAATTTATTTCATGACTAGAATATTACATAATATGCAGTAATCTGCATAGTTGTAGCGACATAAGAATTTCTATCATAATCGTTAATGAACTATAATTTAATAATAATAACAAAATAATTAAACAAATAAGTAAAAAGTACAGTAGAATTTCTATCAAAATCGTTAATGAAATATAATTTAATAATAATAACAAAATAATTAAACAAAAAGTACAGTAAAATAAAATTATAGCACCCAATAAGGATTATATTGATTAAACGTAAGTTTACGCGATTAAGACCCGTTTGTCTTTAAAATACCAAAAAGGATTGTTTAAAATCGATGTAAAAAACAAAAGTTATTATTACAATACTGATGATGACAATGATGATAGCACGGACGTTAGGTCTAAAACGCATCTTAGGCCATCATGGGGGGTACACCCCTCCCACAACGGGCCGACGAGCAGTAAGTCTGCCTAATCCTATCGGAAACGAGCCCGGATCGACCGGCGCACAGATTTGTCTTGAGATAACGTTTTTGAATGGGTTTATCGATAACGAGGTGTGAAGCTTGCCAAATCAACACTTGGCTGAAGTGCTTGGGCATGTTAGGTAAGGCAAGGTTTGGATAGCTTTTAGACAGAGTTGTATTTTTCAGTTATTAACCTTTCATTTAAGCCTCCTCTTTGTCAGCCTCCGTAGCCTGGTTGGTAGTGACCCTGCCTATGAAGCTGGAGGTTTCGGATTCGAAACCCGGCGAGGGCATTATTTGTGTCTTTATTTATCACAAATATTTCGTCCGTTGACAAGCAAAACTCACTAAGTAACAAATACCTACTTGAAATAAAGCTCTTATCTCAGTTCTGATTTAATACTGACATAAGAGGTAGCTAAGAGTAGTGACAGTTTTTATAGTGAGTTTTGCTTGTCAACCGACGATTTCTTCCTTGGTCATGGCTGTCTATGTATTTAAGTATCTCATACAAGTAGGTAAATTGATCTTATTAAGCCCGACCTAGTTTAACCACACATCATCAGCCTATTCTAGTGACTCGAATGGTCACTGACACTTCAATCCCTTAGTCGACTCTTACGACACCCGCAGGAGGAGTTGGGGTGGTGACAAATGTATTCTTACTGCCGTCGCCACGGTCAAATGAAATACGACACACAAATTTAATACAACTCCAAATTCTATCAAGCAATGCATAATCAACTGTTCTAAAACGCAAATTCGGTATTCCGTACCCTTGCAGTACCCCTTCACCTAGGAGGGGGGAGGGGGGGGACATTACAAATTAATAGGACAAAGACCGCCCGCACTGGAGGAAAATTTACAGGCCGTCTGCATTGGCTTTATGATCGACTAACTTAAATAAACCTAGATTGTGATGTTGAGTTGAGACCTAGTATTATCAGAATGGATTCGGAAGTATTGTTGACGCAACAAATGACACAACTAAGAAAAGGGTTGTTTATAGATGTAGTAAGTGACTAATTAATTTATTGTCTGTAAGTCTCTACTTTCAAATCCCATTCTAATCGCGGTTTGATAATATTTCACTAGTAATTTATGCAACAGAACAATATATGATAAAGTCCGTATTGTATAGCATTCTTCAGTTAAAAGCACAAAAGGTAAACAAATATGACTGCCTTCAACAGCATTTGACGTCTTTGACACATATTTTAACGGGTCTTAATCGCGTAAACTTACGTTTATATTTACCCTGACATTTCGGGCATGACGTTACACCTGTGGTCTTAGGCTTTCTGTTTAACCAGATAGAAAATTTATATTACATGTATTTTTTTAATCAATAAAACAATAGATTAGGTATCCATAACCATGAATAAAATAGTACATTACGACACAAGTGCGAAAAACGACACGAGTTACAAATTTCGTTTTTGCACGTGTCTCGTACGACGTTTTTTAGTACAGATGGCCCTCCGAAGTTTTGGACCTGACATAAAATGACACACTTCTCGCACTAGACCCTAAAAAGGCACCATCTGTACTAAAAAAGTATTTTCCTAACTAGTGCGCAAAAACGAACTTTGCGCACGCTTCGCGCGCGGTAAATTTATCTTTTTGACGCACTTTTTATGAAAAAAAATCGTCCCTTACACGTGCAAAAACTTTTTTTTAACTCGGGTGATTGTCGCCCTCGTTTCACTCGAGCTCTAACTTGCACCCTCGCCGAAAAAAAGTTTTCCCGCACTAGTTAGGAAATGTACTATTGTTTACACTCTTTGCCTTGATTTCAAATTTGTTGGCTGTACCAAATGCTATTATCATACCTAAAAAAAAACAACGTAAAGAACAACAACAAACGAGTTTCACCACAACCTTCTTACGAACACGCTTCAAACGAACGAAAGCGAGGAGGAAAATCGTAACGGTTTTTCTCGGGATCCCGACCTGCCCCAACATTGCTCAAGGCCAAGGGGAATGGCGAGACAAATGTGTGGAGTGAATGAATGGAACGTGAGAATTCGTTCGTTCACTTGGCGCGTACTTGCTAAGAATGAGCTCTGCTTATGTAACGTGTTTATCTCTGTTACGTGTGTTATAGAAAAAATACCGATAACTTGGAATAGGGATGATGACTGTAGTTAAAATAAATTATTTAACATTATGCACGACATAATTTACAAAGAAATTATTACTAAGATGTAGGTAGATTACAGTATTTTTTGTACAGAACTTCTATTTAATAAATTGGAAAGAACTTAAAAGAGTATGTCATTTGGCAGTCATCATACCTATTGCATATGCATATGTATTGGTATTGTGTGTTTGCAATGTATTGTTTGTGTGTTTTCTCGAGTCTTATACATCATTTGACTAATAGGGATGATGACATAATTGTTGTACCGAAGTTCTATTTAATAAATAAGGGTTTTTGACTAATTTTCCACCACTGTGGGGCGGTGAGATGGCAGCAATGTGACGTAAGGTCCAACGAACTGTCAAAATAAATACGCGAATTTAATATTCCCATATACCTGTTGAGTTATTTATTCTTAAAACTATTAGTTTAGGAATATAATATTGTGTATTGTTTTCTAAAATAAATTAAAAGATCAGTTCCACGTAAATTCCCATGAAATTAACAAAGTACTTGTAATAGTACCTGTGACTTTGCGCCCCTCCCCCCGTTTTAGAACGCAATCTTCAGTTCAGCGACCGTTATAAAATCAATTCAATTTCGATATTTTATGTTCAGTACTTATAAATCTAATAGCTGTTTGGTCCCCACACCTACAAGTCGCAGAAAAATATCGAAAACCCTCATTGAAAACAACTTCAAAGAGAAGGTCATTTCATTTGGCAACATACAAACGTGACGTTACATTTGGTGTATTTCATAAAAAACATCATAATGGTGATAGTTTTGACAGTTCGAAAAAGATGTTGAATTGATTTGCCATTCATCATAGGGTTATATATTTTAAAGTTTTAAAACTGCCTGGCGAGAAAATATATCAACACCTTCCAGCTGCGACCACGAGTGTTAGTTACACGGTGTAACGTCATGTCCGAAACGTTACGATATAATTAAACGTAAGTTTACGCGATTAAGACCCGTTTGTCTTTAAAATATGAGTGATAATCGTCAAAGTTTAACCCCCGTATTCATAAACGTTTGTTAACTTAACAAGCCGCCAATAATTGTTGGTCGCTTTCGGTCTTAACAATGTGTCCATAAGAGCAAAAGGGACAAACAATTATTAGCGGCTTGTTAAGTTAACAAACGTTTATGAATAAGGGGGTAAATCAATATATCATAGGGTTTCCTATACAAAGTATTAATAAGTTTTTTTTTTGTTCTCAGACGAGTCGGGATGCGAGGCTGATATGTCGGAGGGCGCGGATGTGGGCCGCCACTCGCCGCCCCGGCCGCAGCAAGAGCCCATCAACCTTAAAAATGAGGTTAGTTACCCTTACATTTACCCTACATAATATTTTTTACCCCACACATGCACACATTTAATGTGAGCCGAAACTCGCCGAAGCAAAAGCCTATCAACCTTAAAAATGAGGTTAGTTACCCTTACACTTACCCTACATAATACTTTCTTACCCCACACATTTATCCTATGTGAGCCGCAACTCGCCGAAGCAAAAGCCTATCAACCTTAAAAATTAGGTTAATTACCCTTACATTTACCCTACATAATACTTTTTTACCCCACACATGCGCACACTTACCCTATGTGAGCCACAACTCGCCGAAGCAAAAGCCTATCAACCTTAAAAATGAGGTTAGTTACCCTTACACTTACCCTACATAATACTTACTTACCCCACACATGCACACACTTACCCTATGAGCTCAACCTTAAAAATGAGGTTAGATACCCTTACACTTACCCTACATAATACTTTCTTACCCCACACATGCACACATTTACCCTATGTGAGCCGTAACGTAACTCGCCGAAGCAAAAGCCTATCAAGTAAAGAGGAAACCATCGCATCATTTATCAATTTCAGCACATATGTAATAGATCACCTTAAAGATTTCAACAAAACTTGATTCATGCACAATACAGTAAATCACGAAAACGTAAAGATACCATAGCAACTCTAAAACAGCAATAACATCAGCGAGATGCTCGGTCGCCCGTATTGTTAGCGAGGACCCAGCATCGAAAAACTGTTACACTTACACCTTAAATAATTAGAATACATGGGTTGCAAGTCGCCACCCTGGCCACAGCGAAAGCCCATCAATCTTCAAAATCAATCTTAAAAATGAGAGAGGTTACCTTTACACTCATCTTAAATGCAGACAATAACCCTACCCATTCAGATACTTACCCCACCGCAAATATTTAAAGCCACAACAAGAACGGACTAGAAAAATTATATGTTCTATGTACGCAGCAAAAACTAATCAATCCTAAGAATGTAATGGTTACGGTTACCCTACATGGTTACGGTTTAAATATACACACTTTGTAAAGTGGCTGCTTCATCGACCTTTCTTTTCGTATAATTATAAAAAGGAAAATTAAGTAATTGGCTACATCATTTCAAAAGAAACACTGAACATACCTGTCTACATGGTATGTGACTTGTGTGAGCCACTCGCCTCAACTCTTTATGAAGAGCTTCAAGCTTAAGAATGAGGTGAGATGCTATTGTTTAGGCTAAAAATAGCATGTTTTTGCTATCTTTTTTATACGACCGTCTTACATAAAACATGGAAAATTATGCCAAACAAAATTACCTTTCAAAAGGGCCATGAAATTTTGTTAACAAGTGTCACCCTTTCTTTCAATACGTCACGCCTTTGAATTGCTATATTATCCTGTAGGTATACATTTAACTCGCTATTTAAAAATAGTTGTGATTGCTCCATCAAAGATTTGATTAGCTATATTCTGTTTCGGATATAACTGCGACACAATCGTTTTGGGGGCATTTTTGAGAGCGCGTTACAAATAAATCATCGCCAGAATTCGAACCCGGAACCTTCAGCTTCACAGGCACGGTCACTGCCAATTAGGCTACGGAGGCTCATAAAAACATAAAAGGAAAGAAAAAAGTGTCACATGGTGGAATGGTTCATTTAAAAATTGGCGTCGTCATGAGATCTCGAAAAACAGTCTCGAATAGCGTCCTTACTAAGTGGACTCCGCTTTTGCAATGGTTTTAGCATTCATGTTTTAAAAGTTTTTCGTTTTCATGAGTGCATTAACATTAGTTGCTTTGTATTTAGGTGAACGTTTTATCGAACGTAGTAACTCAAACCTCTATTATGAATGGAGCTCCAAATGATGATCTTCGGAATGAATTGTTATAGAGTGACGTGGGATAAAGACGCAGTGGGTAAAAATACGGAATCCCATACTAAATTGTGATTGTGTACACTTACCCACTGTATAGTTTTACCCCACATGATTATATATGACAACTCTATTCTAATTTAGTTGCCGGAGTAAGCCAGTTTTAGAGTGTTTTTGATATCTTTAAGTCTCCATCTATATAGTATCAACAGGCTTAATTATAAAGGCTACAGAACCTAAAAGTATAAACTTCTTTTATTTAGGTTACATGAGACTTTTTTTAAACTTTTTCACAAAGCATTATCATATCCGAAGATCTCAGAAGGAATTTCATTATAATACTCCATAATATATCATGTGTATATGTATTAAATAAGTCTCGCCATCCTCAATTTCAATCCAGCATCACATTGAAACCTAAATAAACCCTGACCTCCTTTCCCACAGAAAGTAAAATCAACATTCCTTGCAAAAAACCTCACGACGCCACCAAGTACCATTGAACACTCAAAGCCAAAGACTAGTTCAGACTGCGAAAACGCCAGCGATTCGCAGCGATTCGCAGCCAATCGCTACCTTCGGAATCTATAGTATCGATTAGTGCGAGCTTTTTTACCAGCACGCACTCACACACGCGACTGTAGGGGGCAGCCTTTTTAACAATCTTTTTTTCGACCCCCCCTCCACCCCGAAACCGCGTCCATCGCGCGATGCAAAGACCACCCCGCACCCCCTCTGATATAGCATTGAAAATGGAATTTCCATGAGTGATGGAGTGTCAAACGGGAAGTGGAAAAAGGAGAAAAAGTATATTATGTTAATTATTGAGCGTCGTCGGAGTTTAAATTGAATGTCATGTCGCATTGTGCGGAACGGGTTTTATGTCCGAACAGTTTCGAGTTTTGTACAATTTTAATTTTGAGGAACAAGCCGAGTTTTCAGGGGTTAGCGGGGTCTAACAGGGCAGGCGAAAAAACGACATTCCGAAACTACATTCAACATTAGGTACTAACTAAATAATAACAATATCTTGCTTGTTTTACTAATATGTAGGTAAAAATAATCTTCATAATATCTTCCTATTACGCAATACTAGCTATATGCACGTATTTTGTTATCCGATAATGAATGTAATTATCTTGTCAATTAAATTGATTCTGCCAAAACCTGATTTGTGCAGATAACTGGTATTTGATTCAACAAGAAAATCACTTCTTGTACGGATAAATGCTTTTTATTAAGTATTATAAGTGTAATAATGTACAATTATGACAATTCTCTGGTATGTATCATTTTAATTCAAATATAATGGTAAAATTTATCATTAATTATCAATACTTCTTCAATCAAGCCTTCCAATTATTTTACTCAAACTACCTTCCAATGCGACATACGATAAAACACACATCAAACATTCACAAGCAAAAAAGCGTTAAAAAACCGAGCACATTTGAATGAAAATCGAACGCCCGCTCCACATTATTATTATTACTTGCATTATATCTGCATTTTTTTCACGCACACACTCGCGCGCCATTTTTATGCGTCTTCTTCGTTTTTTCGGGGAATTGGGGGGTGGCCACCTAGGCCCGCTATAGCCCGGTACCGACCGAACTATGTCTGCGACTACAAGTGGACGAGTTAAATTGGCTCTCATCAAATATTGATTGCGTGTAGTTTTTTCATTAACCCGGGGACTTTTTGTGTTTCCATTACGTATACATTTGAACGGGCTCTAGTGGACGTAGTACTTCTAATGAATAACCCTTTTCATTCATATTTTATTGAACGCGGATTTCTTCATTGATACTCGATTTTGTTAAGTGATTTGTTATTTGTTAAAAATTTAGTTCTCACTAACTTGTTGCTTTTTTGTTTTTTATGATTACACAATTTTTCTATTACCTGAGAAACTCTATATGTATGGATTTTATATTGTGCTATCTTTATTGACATTTCGCATAGAAGCATGTAAATTTATACATGAAACAAATACTTAAACTTACTTAACACACGCCAAAAAAACTAAACACAAAGTTTACCCCTATTTCAAAACGCGCGAACGTGCAAGTAGCCACTAGCCAGGCGAGACGAGCGAGTCAAGTAGGCAAGTACTCGCGCGAGTACTTTACACGCGAGTAGCGGGTGAAAGTCAGCGAAAGGTGATTGTTCTACCCTTTCAAGAGGGATCCGACAATAACTGGGTTATTCTCCACCACCAGTTTAAACGCGGTCCTCGATTTGGAGTAAGTCTTATAGGCACAGAGGTCAAGTTAAAAAGATAACGATTTTTTTTGTGAATAAAGCTTGTCGTGTATTTAAGAGTTGCACAGTTTTTAAGTGTTTTTTGCTAATGCTGTGCTAATGAGGGGTGTCTTTATTTAAACGTAACAATTGTTAGATTTGCACTTATAGAGTCATGTGGGGTAAGTGTCTGCATTGGGTAAGTATACGCATCACATATATTTTTCCAGAAATGTTTGGGATAGCGTACTATTACCCACTGTATTTACCAATTCTTCGCGTGACTCTATAAATACAAAACTGTAATCTTGTCCTTAGATTGACATTAATTGCCCTTTTTTACCGTCGACTTAGTGAGTCCTTTGAAATCGCGAATATGCGACGACAGCTGTTTTCATCATTTTAACTCATAATAATATGCGCATTTACCAAACGTACTAAACGTGTCTCGTTCTAAATCTGCAAAGAAATTCAAGAGTGTATGTGAAGTCTTAAAAAGTACTGAGCCAGCGTTGGCACTATGCAAAATAGGCACGTTTGTTGTCGAATTGCGGAAAATGGCCAGAATACAATACAATAAGTGACAAAATTGCAACATGTGATACCAAAAAAAAATGTATTACTGACTACCTCATTCACGTATCACAAGTAAGTAACCGTATACGTCTGTACAATTAATTTGTTATTAAGTCAACACCTCTCCCAACAGTGGCAATACTCGATTCCCGCATTATTTTTCCCAACGGCAACCCAGTATAAAAGGTGTAATGTACGCCCACCCCGGGAATTTATTATCATTAAAAAATGCAAAAAATCATAATGAAAGGGGTGGTGGAGGGTGCATCCCATTTTTTATTTTAATTGGCTTGTAAATTTCGTAAGTTGTAAGCGGGTGTTGGGGACATTATGCGGTTTTCTGGTGTTTTTTGTAACTGCGATAGTTTTTAGTTTTTATTTATATTCGGGTAATCTATTTTAGGGACCGGCCATTTTGTATTAACTTTACAGCACTGTTTCCACTGAATTAAGCTGACAGTATCTTGCAGGTCGATAGACATCTGTCACTGTTTAAGTAATACAGTAAGACAGTGAGAGATAATAAAAAAGGATAAACAAAAATGTATTTATTTTAATAGTAGATTACATGCCGAGGCCGTTTAAGTGGGAAATGTCTCGGATGAGTTGGAAACATGTGATCTGAGGCTTACCCATTGAACAGCCGAAGTGTGTATACTATTTTTCTTCTGCTCAACGGAGCCGGCAGTCGGCAACTTAGTTTAGCGCAGCGGCTATGTGCTGTTTGCCGGCCGGAGGGCAGAAAATAATAAAACAGTAATTTTGTGGAACAACTCAAATTGTTTTTTTTTTTAAGTAGTAAAACTACTAACTACTATGTATATAACAAAAAAAGAATAGGTACCAAAGTTCGGTATTTTGTCTTTGATGTATGATATCTAATATTAAAAAATAAAACGTCATACTTATTAACTTCAATTTTAGCTGTTAAAACAATACTAAAAAAGGCAGGTTGAATCAAAAATTAAACTCGATGATTTTATTAACCGAAAACCTATTTCCACTGAATTTAGACTGTTTTTCGTATAACCTACTAAATTCGTTTAAAACACAACAATTACGATTCAAACAACTTTCGCGACCAATTAAATTTGTCAACCCTAATTACAGGGCCGAATAAATTGGCAGCCCTACTTTAAAGAAACTTTGGCAGCCCTACTTTAAAAAAAGAAACTCGGTGAACCTACCTAGCTTAGCGAGAAACTACTCCAAAATAAAACGCGCTAACTTTATTTCCACTATGGAAAATATGGACTGGGCGAGTTTTGTGTCGAATCCTAATTCTGACTTAACAGCTGAAGAACTAGCCAATAAGTTAAATTATACGTTACGTAGTAAGATCGATATATGTTTCCCATTGACAAAGAACTTTCACCCAAAAAAGTATGAGTCGTGGGTATCGACAGACATTCAAAATATTAAATCTTTATTATTCGATTGTCTGAGGCTAGAACGTAATTTTCCAACGAGTGAATTGTTAAAAAACCGTATAGACCAATTAAACGCCAACTACAATATTGCGATACAACAAGGGAAAGCGCAATTTTATTCAAAACAGATCGGAATGACGCAAAACTCGTCCAGAGCCATGTGGCAGGTAGTAAATAAAGAAAGAGGGAGATCTGTACGGCTGCCTGTCGATTTCACAGAGCTCGTGGAGGACTCTTACGGTGTGAAATTTAGCTCCAAGAAAGCAGCTGTCGACGCGATGAATGCACGGTTCGTGGGTGCCGCGTTAGCTTGTGGGGCGCCTAGCGCTGACCTTGACCGCGCGAGGGTTTTCCTGAGCGCGGCGCGTGCGGCTGCAGACCGCTCATTAAAACTCATTCCCTTTACGAGCGACGAAGTTTTTACAATAATAGCTTCTCGTATACCTCATAAAACTAGCAAAGATATTTATGGGGTGTCAATGGACTTGTTGAACACCATCGCACATACAGTGTCGCCGGTACTCACCCGTCTGTATAACTTGTGCCTCAGCGAGGGATCATACCCCAAATCCTTGAAAGTGGGTAAGATCTGTCCCCTTTACAAAGGCAAGGGGAGGAGAGAAAGTATAGACGGATATCGGCCGGTCACTATTATACCTATGGTTGCGAAAGTACTGGAGAATGGTCTGTGCCGTAGGTTAACCTCTTACCTAAACTCCACCGATTTGCTGTCCGACTGCCAGTACGCGTACAGACCTGGCCGCTGCACCACCGACTTAGTGCGCGAGGCTGTCCGTAAAATCATGGATGCCCTGGAGAGTAAGCAGCAGGTAGCGATGCTGTGCTGCGACCTCTCCAGGGCCTTCGACGTGGCTGACCACAGCGTAATTGCCGCGAAGCTGTTACACTACGGTATATGTGGCAGCGCACATAAACTACTTACGGATGCTTTGCGTAGTCGATCACAGATAGTGGTGGGAGATGGGGGGTTGTGCAAGTCCGATTCACTTCAAACATCCATGGGAGTGGCCCAGGGTTCGTCAATCTCGAATATACTGTTCTCCTTGCTACTGAATGACCTGCCCGAGTCAATAACAGCGGCCGACATATTAATGTACGCGGATGACGTCGCAGGAGTTATAACGGCACCAAATGTTGACGGTTTAGAAACCCGCCTCAATGAAGCCGCAAACCAATTGTCTCGGTGGTTCAGTATTAATGGACTCGCGTTAAATTTAACGAAAACTCATTTTATACACTTCCATTTAGGAAGTCGCACGCCGAGACAGTTAAAGGTCCAGGCGGGTGGCGTAATCATGGAACAGATTGAAACCGTCACATTTGTGGGATTCGAGATTGACAGCAAATTAACTTGGGCGCTTCATGTAGAAAAGCTGTGTGGGAAGCTTGCTAGCTCATGCTTCGCGCTCCGGCGCCTAGCACGGCTCGTGCCGCGACACGTAGTGCGCACGTGCTATTTTGCAACCTTCCACTCACTGCTGCAGTACGGCGCAGAGACGTGGGGGCGCGCTGCGGACTGGCAGCGCGCCTTCCGACTCCAAAAAAGAGCTGTACGAGCAGTGATGCAGCTGCCTCAGGACGCTTCCGCGAGGCCTTGCTTCAAGCAACTGGGCATTCTGACATTGCCCGCGGTAATGGTTTTTCAAATAGCTATGCATGCATACAAAAATCTAGATCAATATAAAAAACGTGCAGACTCCGCCCGCTTGCTTCGCCATCCGAACAGACTTCTCCCGATAAAACGCCGACTAGCAAAATCAGAAAAGACTACCCACGTCCTCTGCCCAACGGTATACAATAAGTTGCCACACTCTGTCACCTCAGCGCCTTCTCTTAATAACTTTAAACTTAAACTAAAAAGATGGCTTCTCGAGCATACATTCTACAGCTTCGAAGAATTTTTAAATGTTAATTTATAATAATAAAATTATTTTAATTTTTGAATATATATATATATATATATATATATATATATATATATATATATTTTGTGCAATGTTGACATGTAATAATGAAATTATTATGAAATAAATGAATATGAATATGAATATGAATAAAGTAGTAAAAAACCTTATAATTAAAACTAAACACATTAGACCTCCGGAATCATGTGCTAATTGTAGGGCTACCGCGCGACGCGAGCTTGACAAACGACTTTGATCAATCAGTGGCAGCCCTGGCGGTGTTACCATTTGAGAGCCAAAGGTCTCTTAAAACGACCAGTTTAAGGTGAGAACTTCGTGATAAAAGGGATGTCAATAGGTGTTGTCCATTTCGAATACGAAGGCCCGATTCCATTTGACAGTATCATTAGGCGTCAACAATAGGATCAGTGATAACATAATCATAATCATCTACCATATGTTGGTTGGAAAAATATATTTCGGCCAAATAGCAGTATACTACCTACATTATACAGTACCTATGTATCATCTCGTAGAGCCAAGAAAGAAACCCATTAATGTTTAGATCATACTAAACAACTTTTACTATGGGGCCAAACCCGAATTCACGAAAAAAATTTGACAGTTTCATACATTTTGATTGCGTGATCATGAACACGTTGTATGGGAGAGTAATTTTTTTTTCGCGAATTCGAGTTTTGTCTCATAGTAAAAGTTGTTTAGTATGATCTAAATATTAATTGGTTTCTTTCTCGGCTCTACGACTACATACTGTATAATGTAGGTAGTATATTGCTATTTGGCCGAAATATATTTTTCCTACCAACTTATGGTAGTTGATTCATTTGGCATACCAACATTTACCAAATTATTTGCCAACTTTCATTTGGCCGAATTCTAATTTGGCAGCTAGGTTCAGATGCGTTTAGAACAAACGAGCATTCGCTCATTCTATCCCCCACTCTACGAAATGCGTTCGTTACACAAAACGTGATTCGTCGAAATTCATTTATTTCGTAGAATGGGGGCATTAACACCACCTATTCCAAGGGAAGATTTTCCCTGGTTCATTAAAAAAAAATACATGCTTGAATATGTAAAGCTTTCAGAATAACAACCCTGGCCGGTGACGTCACATTTATTTGTACCCTAGCCTTAGGCGACGGCATTGCGTACTATCACTTTTGCATGCTCGTATATGTAATCCCAATTCACACGAAAATAACCCTTATTACACCTACCCCCGCTCTGAATTAAGGCTGATTTTCGTATGACGTATGAGCGTGATGAGAGTGTTTGGAAATTTTACGGCGATTTGCCGGTGTGAAAGAGTTTTTGGTACGATTTTAAATCGTAAATCCTTGTAATAAAATTTTGTAGGATTATTTGAACTGTAATAATTAATGTTGTTTGTAAATTTGTTAGTAGCGCGATTGTTATTGTTTTATGTGAATCGTTGATCATTTAGATTTAGAAGTACAGTTAAGTGAAGTTTTGTATTTTATTTGTTTTGTTTACTACATCGAAGAGTAGATGTCAATTATGAGCAGTATATTTTACTGTACCTACATTTTTCAGTCTTTGATATACGAATATCTGATATCCAGAATGTAGTCGGATTACTTAATCCTTTACTACTTTTCTCTTTTGGGTAATAAAGGGGCGTATTCACAAACCGTTGTCGAAATCGCCTTGTTATTTAATTCGGACAAGTTTGGGCTTGTTCTACTCAGGATCACGAGCTCTTTCGATTCTAATAGGAGAAAAAATATGTCCCATAATTTTAATACAGTTTTCATTCCTTCCATTACGCTACCGCCTTTGAACGTCTTGAAAAAAACGGTATCGTAATGAAAAAAACATTTTGGCATATATTTTTTCTCCTATTAGAATGATGTTGTTGTTACGATGATACGTTTAAGAGCCATTCCCTATTTGTACAGTCGCTATCACATATATTGTAGCGTTCGGAGCTATCAAAAATATCTGAACACGACTTTATTGCCTTAACGATAGAGGCGTGTTCAGATATTTTTGAGCGCTCCGGACGCTAATATATATTTGATGGCGAATGTATTCTGATTAAGATAAAGTAGAAGAAGAGAATGTATTAAAATAATACATTACGACACAAGTGTGAAAAACAGGAAATCCGAGTGGCGATGTTTTAAAACACGACCGAAGGGAGTGTTTTAAATCGACACGAGTTAAGAATTTCCTTTTTGCACGTGTCTCGTACGACGTTTTTTAGTACAGATGGCCCCCGGAAGTTTTGGACCTGATGTAAAATGAGCCACTTCTCGCAAGAGAGCCTAAAAAAGGCACCATCTGTACTAAAAAAAATGTTTTTATTATGAAGGTTTCACCTATTTGGGCACTAGCATAATCTCTGGTTAGATTGCTCAATATAAGGTTAAACGTTATTCATAAACGTCTCCTAACTTATCAAGCCGATAAGTATCATTTGCCCCTTTCGGTCTTTTCATTATGTCTATAAGACTGAAAGGGACAAACATTATTCGGCTCGCAAGTTTAGGAGACGATTATGAATAAATGGGTATGTTTTAATGTATAAGGTACTAAAATAATTTGAAATATCATCACCAATATTTATTGTCAATATATTTATGTTTTTTTAATCCTATTCATCTCGGGTGTGCTTGGTACTTAATTAAGCCTGCTGTTCTCAAAGTTTTATAGAGCTTTCATTTCATGCATTTCAGATTCTTATACACGTACAAGTTATTGTTAATATATCGCGTAACGCATCAGTAAATCAGTATTACGATATGACAGCGAGGGAATCCCGCCAGCATCCTTGGTACAATGCCACAAGAGCCAATCTTAGATATAGGTTTGGTTAGTTAGATTTATGTATATAAATTTTACAGTTATGAAAATAAAGACTTATCTAAAAAAAATAATTATCTACAAGTAAATATTTCGCTATAATGCAGCTCCCCGTGCAAACTATGTCCTGGCTATAATCTCCGTTCGAATATCGAATGACATAATCGTAGGCGAGTTTTTGTTTCTCGCATTAAATGTAAACATTTCCATACGATACTCGCCTGACGATTCAAGCCATTTAGTCGACTCTTACGACACCCACAGGAAGAGTTGAGGTGGTGACAAATGTATTCTTACTGCCGTCACCACGTGGCGTGTGAAGAATGTTAAGACTTATGGTAGCAATGCACAGTCATAATATCTGACATCTTATTATTGTTATTAAACTTATGGAAGAGCGGGGCGTACAAACACAACACAGGCTCCGTAGTAAAATAATTTGTTTTTTTTTTTACTGCTTTCCGTGTTGAACATAGCCTAGCTACGATTTTATTAATTAAGAGATCATTTAATCTCTTGATTTATTGGATTTGGAGTTGTCAAGTAGCGTTTACTCGATAGGTAAGGACTACTTTACACGCTTACTCCAAGCTTGATAGACTTTACGTACGTGCGTGCAAACATTATTTACGAATTATTAGAAATAAACGTTAAAATTCCTAAGAATTATTTTAATAATGTGCAAAACAGATGTCCCCAAAACGGTTTGGGAACCGCTGAACAACGATCATAGAAAAATGGCGGGCATAAACATTAAAAAAAGGGCGGGACATTACAGAATTAAAATGCGGAATCACGTACATTACTGCTTGTTCGGATCTTTTTTTGTTCAATACACTTACAAATGCGGACAGGGGAATGCGAAGAGTCGCGAACGTTGTTGTTATTATTATTTTTTTTATTAAATAAGAAAGAGACAAGCCTGATTGATAGTAGTGATAGTAGTAGTTTTGTAGCTCAAAATTTTTCATGCTTTTAATATCAAAACTAAAAAGTTTTGGATAATTAACCCTCTGATGCATATGACTGACTAAAACATATTTCTATTTTGAACCCTAAGAGAATTGAAATACAAAGTAACCATATAATTATAATAGCTTAACGCATTAGGAGGTTAATCTTCAGGATTTTCATTTCATTTTATGTATGTAAAAACTCTTAATTGTACAAAATAAGGAGAGGGTACAAACATGATAGTAAAAATACGATCTTACCCCTTTAAGGTATCTCTTCCGGTTCGCCAAATTAATAAAAAACAGAATTTTATCAAAATTGTAATGTAATGGTTATGTCTGAAAAAATAAATAGTTTTTGTTAATGCTATTTTACACGTTCATTTCTATTATGATTCATGAAGTGTTTATGACACGTAAAAGTGTATCAAAGTTCTCAACAATCAAGTCAACTAGGAAGATCCAATCGTTTTTTTATGGCTGAGTTAATACAAAATTAACAGACTCCAAAATACTCAATAGTCTCCAAATCTTTCCCTGTGCGTGGAGTTGGTTTGCAACATTAAAATTAATGGAAATTCGGTTAAATGGCCGATTCTAATTCGCTGTTTATTTACACACCTCAGTACCCGTACTACGAATTTGCTGTGACAGTATTTAATGTGGAAACTTTTGGATTACACTCGCACCGATCAGTAGCCGTACCATGAGTTGGAAAGTAAAGTATACGTTAGGTTTTACTCGATACGTAATGCATTCTATCGCGCTCGCACTGATATATTGGAGCGAGCGCGATGGCCTGCTTTACGTATCGAGTAAAACATGTTACCGATACTTGCAAAGTCATGGTACGGCTGCAGTTCGAGTCGAAAGCGTTAATTTTGTACAAGAATTCAATAGAGATACAGGCTAGTGATCGGTCGTTCCCGGTAATTTCCCAATGTTACTATGGGGAAAGTTTCCGTTTGAGAATATTCCCTACACTATGTTGGGAAATTTACTGGAAACGACCCATCACTAATACAGGCTAACAAAAACTTACAGGTGGTTAGAAGACTAGTATTTTTTTTTTTTTTTTTTTTTTTTTTTTTTTTTTTAGTAGACTAAGTTTATTTGGTTTTTTTGTCAGATTAGCGATGTGTCAAGGAGAACTTTTATTTATTTTGTGGAACAACTCAAATTGTTTTATCAATCAAGTAGTAACGCATGTTTATACGTTTTATGACTTGGGGTGAAATCCCATCACCTACGTGGGATGAACTTGTTTTTTTCTTTCGTCATCACATCTATATTTAGAACTTTTATTCTTATTTTTTTGTTTATTTATTCCTTATTAGTTATTACACAAAACAAATCAAATAACGATCGGGGAATATTCACCTTGTTTTTATTGATTTCCGTTAAATTAAAGGGAAGCATATTTAGGTCATAATTAATCAATTTCTCTAAGAAACGTGTGTTTCTTACTGTTATTGACTTATTAAAAAAAATAAGTTTGTTGACTGAACAAGTGTATTGCAACCTTTATTACATCCTAATGTTACTTTAGTTACTTATTTTGATGTGTGCCGTCAGCCACCTGAGATTTTATTCTTGAGGTTCTCTCACACCATTACAATATTATGTATAAAAACGAAAAAAAAATGTTTTTACGAAATTAACAAAGGCCGATATACCAAGCAACTTCTATTATAATTTCCTAAGTAACCTGTCCAATTTAATGGAAATGTAAAAAAACACCCTGTTTAATAAAATATGTGTGGTTCCACAAAAAGTATAAAATGACTTAATTTGCTAGTATCCAATAAGAAGTGGAACTTATTCAGTGACTACTAGTAAGGGTACTTCCTTCGGGCATTAAAAGGAAAAACAGCCGAGCAAATAATACCGACGGTTTTTAATTCTGGCAGCTGTTCTACTGGTAATTATATTATTTGTGTGTAGAAGGTTCGAGAGCTTGAATATTTCGTTGGCATTTGGAAGTATTTTTCGTTTAATGGAAGGTTGGTACTTTTCAAACTTTGAAAATGCAAGCCTTACACCTATAAGTTCTTACGTACATTGTAAGGACGGAGCTATGTTAAGGAACGAGAGGTGAATATCACTATCTCATTCCTTAGTATAGCTCTGTCCCTATAACTTACGTAAGAACTCACAGGTGTAATTCCAGCCTAATACACATCTAAGAAGTTGATTAGAAGTAAATTTTACGCGCTAAACGGGCCCTACCTAATAATGTGTATTTAGTGGTTAATACATAGGTATGTATTTATATCAATTATCTTAGCTTTAAGAAAAAAAAAATTAAATGCAACTATACTTTCAATATTTGTGTCATTTTGCTGTAAAAGGGCTACCTTCTCACTTACCATAAGGAAGCTAAGATAGATAATTCATATAACATTACAAGCAAATTTCGTCTTCATGTAAAGCTAAATTTGTGATGAGAATTTTTAATTTGTTTTTTTTTTCCCCAATATTTATTAATTTCGTAGGTACATGTAGGTAACAGACTATTAATCTTCATAATTTTCAGTTTGTATCTAACTACCTATAAACTGGTGTCATCAACTGTTCTTTTGTCGACGATACCACGTGATAAATCCCATTGTCCTTTTAAAAGCACTAATCGATCGGCCATTCATCAGGTAATCACATCGGGCATAAGGGATGCTATTCCTATGGTAAAAATGCGGCGAGACTTCTAGACCATCGAGAACATCTACTTTTCCTAACTAGTGCGGAAAAGTAAACTATGCGCAAGCTTCGCGTTCGTTAATTTCTCTTTTTAAGGCACTTGTGATGAAAAAAGTCGTTCGATACACGTGTAAAAACTTCTTTTTCTCGTTTCACACGGGCTCTAACTTTCGCCCTCGTCGAAAAAAAATTTTTTTGCACTTGCATCGAAATGTACTATCGACAAAATTGAATCATGACCCACAATAGGAGCTTGCCATAGTAACTTTGAAAATAAAATTGCTGCAACTGACGTACAATTTGACTTTCAATGTTACTATGCCAAGCTCTTTTTGTGGGTCAGGATTCAATTTTCTCGATAGTTTGTCGGCTATGACAGCTATTTAATAGAAATATACGGACACTACGGAAACTTCGAGACTTCTCTATCAATACAAACACCGAGTTATAAAATTACGATACACAAAAAATCAAAATCCTAACTTTCTTAAAAGTATGCGAAAGACCGTCTCGGACCTACCCGGTATTATCTTGGAATGCACCATCGGAATATATCGCGAGTGTGTACGCAAAGGTGCTGTAGATGGCGCGTATAATGCGACACGAGTGTGGGTTTGAGTAATATTTTCGCGCAATGTATATAAAATTTACAATTATCACCCGATACCTAGTCAAGGTCTAGTCAGGGTATTGGTATATGGTTAGGTAGGGGACTTCCTAGGGCGAAGAAAACAAGTATACGTCGCAGCATAGTAGATATAAAATGATGTATTTCACATCATACACACCATCAGTCTATGTTAGTCCTCTGCTGAACGTAGGCCTGTCCTATTAACTATGCGTATAGATAGACGCATTGGGAGGTAAATGCCCATAATCGCCACACTGGGCAAGCGGATAATAATTAATACCTAATTGATGTATTTACAAATGCATTTTTATATATTTTATATTATTTTAATAATACATTTTTAGCCGTGTGGTGACGGCAGTAAGAATACATTTGTCACCACCCCAACTCCTCCTGCGGGTGTCGTAAGATTCGACTAAGGGATCGAAGTGTCACTGACCATTCTACAAGATTGATGATGGACAGCAGCGTCATCATAGTCGACACATTACTGCGATCGCCAATCCGCTTGCCCAGCGTGGCGATTATGGGCATTTACCTCCTAATGCGTTTATACGCATAGTTAATAGGAGAGGCCTACGTCCAGCAGTGGACTATCATAGGCTGATGATGATGATGATGATATTATTTTCAGTTCCAGCATTAATTGCCAATGTTCATAGCTCATTATTTACCAAATTATAACATATTCCCATTTTCGAAACAGATCTAAATGTGTGTCGATTTCAAAATGAGATAAAACTAGAAATTTCACACCTCACAAATGCTAGCCAAGCCACCGGAATTGCGAAGGGATGCAACAAATGCTCTCTGCACTTGGGTGCGCTGCGATAGGCACCCATTGCTTTGTCTTCATCTTTTGATACGAATAAACGTATTAGAACAGAGCAATGTACAGTGATAGGGTTTTTTTTAATCGGTACATTGTTTCAATGATTGTTCTATTCGATATTTGACTTCTCTATATTCTTCTTGCCCGTTGGGCCGATGACCGTTGGGGCGGAAAGGTTCTCGAGTGGCCACGTACTGGAAGGCGCAGCGTGGGTAGGCCAAGGTGGACTGAATTGATGATCTGGTAAACGTCGCAGGAGTCTGCTGGAAGCGGATGGCGCAGGACCGGTCATTGTGGCAATCTTTGGGGGAGGCCTATGTTCAGCAGTGGACGTCTTTCGGCTGCTATGATGGTGTTGATGATGATGATATTCTTCGTCTGAGAAAGAATAACCCTCATTTAAATGACGCCAAGTCCACATCTATTCTTTTAGTAACTAAATACCACAAACTGTAATTCTGAATTTTTATTAATTTGTAAGAATTGACCATTATTTGATAAAAGATTGATGATGGGCAGCAGCGTTATTATAGTGGACACATTACTGCGATCGCCAATCCGTTTGCCCAGCGTGGCGATTATGGGCATTTACCTCCTAATGCGTCTATACGCATAGTTAATAGGAGAGGCCTACGTCCAGCAGTGGACTATCATAGGCTGATGATGATGATGATGACGATTAATTTGTCTGTCTTTTGGTACTATAAAACCACCTAACTATAGTCCAATACTGCAACTAGTGGGCGAAAGTTAATTTCTACTCTTAAAAGCTTCAGTTTCAATGTTTTTTATAACCTTGTCAAAGTTTTTTTTTTAATTTATTAATGAGGAGTTGTTGTCCATGAATATCACGATAAATATAACAATGACATCAAATGTAAGGTATTTGATTAAGTTTTCGGCCATTATTGACGGCGTTTGGACTACATATGCATGCATGCATCAGCCTATGATAGTCCACTGCAGGACGTAGGCCTCTCTTATTAACTATGCTATACGCATTAGGAGGTAAATGCCTATAATCGCCACGCTGGACAAGCGGATTGGTGATAGCAGTAATGTGTCTACTATGACGCTGCTGCCCATCATTCATCTTTTATAAGGTCAGTGACACTTCAATCCCTTAGTCGACTCTTACGACACCCGCAGGAGGAGTTGGGGTGGTGACAAATGTATTCTTACTGCCGTCACCACACGGCCAACGGTTACGGTTTGGACTATAGTAAAGTGGTTTTACGGTATTACCCATTCCTTAATATTAACAGCACAGACGGGCGTTTCTCGGGCGGTTAAAAATCGCTTCCCTCCCAGACCTTGACCTTCATTCCATTCACCGCTTTACTGTCTTAGCTAGGGTTGCCACACGTTAAAACTGTTTTTTTTTTTCAAGATCTTAGGCTTGACGCCGGTCTGCGGTTCTGCCTCTGAAAATGGGGCGGCCGATAAAAAAGGTAACGAATTATAAAAAAGCGGAGGCACAATCGCGAGCGCGGACGTGTGGGAGGTGGGCGAAATGAAATGAAATAATGAAAAAAATGGGCAAAAAGCAGTACAAACATGCATTGTCCTGGCTCCCCCCTTAATGAGAGGGGTGGGGTGGTGGCACGCGTGGTACTGAAGTGGCTGATTATCACCTGATTCCATCTGATCGTGTGTCCGCGGATCGCGTAATGTTCAGAGCGGTTTTAGCTACAGCTACACTTGTGAAACAAAAGAAATGGCCACCTTGGCGACATACCGCCAAGATGCCAATAGCCAACCCTCAAGCTTGAATGAAAGGCAACTCACTGTCTATCTCGCACTAATAAGAAAGAGTGACAGAGATAATACTACGATACGCTACTGCGCGTTAGCGATTGGCAACTTGACTACGCACTCTGGTTGGTCACGTAACAGCTTGTCTTAGCTTAAGACAGTCCAAATATGAAATCGATTCGAATTTTTGCTATTTAATGTGTCACTTCAATATTGCCTTATTAGATATCGTAGTCCGATGTAACATATAACTGCTACATTCACTTGGAAGAATAGGACTCTTCCAACTTGAAGTGCCATCTTAATCTAAAGATTAAACAATAGAAACATTGACACCATGGGTCAACTTCTGGGTGATATTATGTTGAGCACTAACGTCGTATATTATGCACCTATATTATAATAACTTTGAAATTCAATATATCTCGACAGCTATCTTATCTTATTGGTGAGACTCTTAAGGATACAGTTCGACCCATTGGGATCTTATATATAAACGACAAACAGGCTTACTGCCTAGCCAAGACGCTATTCTATAAACGATAAGCTGTATACGATAAACAATAAACATATGATAATGACAGCTTCAAACGAAAAGTCACGTGACCATTTCCATATATTATTTTAGTCACGTGACTTATCGCTTATCGTGTACGATTACAGAATAGCAACTTGGCTAGGCCTGCAGGTTAAAAAGCTTCTTCTTTTCATTTTCTTCTTCTTTGTTTAATTGTTGTGTTGTAATGCCGGCTTTAGAACTTCTGTATCAATGCGACCGTTACCGATTGTAATAGCACTCGCTCCCCTCGTTCTAATTTCAAAACGTGCGTCCGCGAGCGTTTCCAAAATTCGAACATATTAGACGTCGAAAAACGGAGGCCCGAAATTAATTTGTTTATGCGAAACAAAGGTGGGTGCTGGCTGCATGCACCCGTGCCTCGCCCACCTCCCGAAAAAAAAGAAAAAAGCAGGAAAAAAAGGGGGGAGGGGTCCCACACCCTCCCGCGGCGCGATCGGCATCGGCCTTCTTTTTTTAATCGCGTTGCATTCAGCATGGTCGTTTTTGGTAAGCACACACTGCGCGTTGCCTATTTTCCAATTTAGATTGCTTTGTATTACCGGTTGAGCGATGCGCTATAGTTTTTGAGGCTCGTGTCGTGACACGTCAACGGCGGAAATTAAATTCCCTGTAAAATAAAAATCTCGCAGGGTTTTCGCGAAAATTGCCCAAAGAACGCTATGCCGGTTGTGATTTTTACTCATTTCGAGAAAAACTGGGTTGAAAAGCGCATATGAGTTTCTGAAAACTGTAGACCTACCCGAACTAAAATCCACACGAGAATTTGTCTTTGTCACTCCAACGTAGGCGTCATTAGAGTGACTGAGACAGATGCTCGAAATTTGCAAATGGTGACTGTGAATAGTGTGAATCGACTTTCTTGCAAACGTTACACAATTTTTTTTTCACTTCATAAATAATCTTATTTTTCAAGTCTTTTCAGTATTGGTCAAAGCTAAGGGAGCTTCAGTTTCAATAATTTTGTAATTCCAGTTTCGGTTCGAACCCCCAACTTTTGAATTGAAAGTTGAAACCTTTGCCAACAATCGTTTCAAAATCGTTATTCTGTATGCATAATAATCTCTTATATAATATGATGTCCACGTTAGCTCTGATAAGACTAATATATATACCTGCTAAGACATTAGGTCCTTCAACTATTTGAAAAAATAAATATATAGAAAAACCTACATTTTACATTCGGACTATTCGGAGACAATCTTACATATTTACCCAGTCTCCATCTGTTCTAAAAATAACAGAAAAATATGAAAAATTAGCAAACTACATAATATACTAACAAAACGTGAATAAAACTGGTTAGCTTCTTGTCTCCAACTTTAATTTCTCCACCGGCAAAAGAAAGAAAATAAAAAATCGATGCCACTGGAAAACCACAAGAGCCAATAATTTATAACAATTATGACCCATTTATTAGGTCTTCGCATAACTGCCGGTTTTGCGATATAATTACAAATTAATAAACAGGGACATCACTAGTGATGTACAATTCCTGGGAACATTCGTAATGCGCTGTCAAGATGCAAGGCGAGATATTTTCTGCCTTATTGGCACAGTGACTCTAGCTACTAATAATACAAAGATGAATTATGTAGTTTTCTCATATTCAATTCAGATGTAGATGTTTACTAGAGGTAGATCAACTCCAAATGAATTTTATTCGATCACAACTAAACGTCTCTTGACAGAAAAAAATAAAGCTACCTGTGAAGGTACTTTTCTTATTTTTTTTGAAATTATCAAATAACCATTGCCATAAATCTAGCAAATACAAAAATATTACCTCATTTAATACTCCACTTTTGTTTGTGATTCTATAAGATTTAGTTTTGACTGTATTAAACAGTCTTAATTTTTTTAATGTCTGAAATAAGAAAATCAGTATAGTTCAGAAGAATATCAATTTTGTAGTAATACAAAAAACATCTACTCGTAATCCTAAAAGAATGACTGCGTCTGCGTTAATCATTTAATGTTTTTAATTTCGGTATAAAATATTCTCAGGAACGGGAATATCACCACGGCCCATCACTAGATAATAACTCAAGTATCAAAATCCCTGATAATTAGTTCGCTCCAGCCATAAATATCGCCAAGATGATTATTATGCTGTTCCTATGGAGGCACTGGTTCTATAATTATTCCCTTTTATTTGTGTTAAAGTGCATGAAACGAAACATAAGCATATTATTTGTCTTTGAGAAGTGGACAAGAAGGTAACTTAGAAGGAATAATAATATTAAAGTTAATGTTTAATTTCATAAGTTTCCACAAAAACACAATATAGTACATTATGACACAAGTGCGAAAAACATGAAATACGAAACGAGTGGCGATGTTTTAAAACACGACCGATAGGGAGTGTTTTAAATCGACACGAGTCACCGTCATCACCATCACCATCATTACCAAGGCACCATCTGTACTAAAAAAATATTTTTTAGTACAGATGGTGCGTTTTTTAGGCTCTAGTGCGAGAAGTGTGTCATTTTTCGTCAGGTCCAAAACTTCGGAGGGCCACCTGCACTAAAAAAACGTCGTACGAGACACGTGCAAAAACAAAATTCGTAGCTCGTGACATCGCCACTCGTTTCGAATTTCATGTTTTTCGCACTTGTGTCGTAATGTACTATTTTACAAAAAAATATCAGCTAGGAAAACTGACTAGTCATCAATTATCTATCTAAATAATAATATACTCGTATTTTAAACACAATTTTTTTTACCCTATTCAAACTTTAATCTGAGTGTCCCAACATATTACATTACCTTATTTTCTTTATTCATAAAATCCATCATACCAAAATCACCAAAATGATTCGTTTGTCCTTATCGATAAACGCACTTGCATTTGGTAGAAAGTAACAAACATACCTAATAATCGCATCATAATTCTTTGTAAGTGTACTCGTATTATTCATATTTCTCTGATACATTAAAATATTTAAATAATAAATTATACAGACTTAAAATAGCCAAGTCTTACAACGCAGCCTCAACCCACTATATAATTAACGCGCCAGTAATTAGTGGACAAAGAAATTACCGGGCGATACCATCGTGCATAAGTAGCTCTAATTACTAATTACCCTATTGTGGAACCCACTATAAGACTGTGTCACTGGGGACCAATGAAATACTGTACGTTAAGGTGTCCCTTATTTTACGATTTTCAGAAATTTATAAAGCATTAAATCGGCTTCTTTTACCTTAAAAAAACCGTGAATAGTACATTACGAAGCAAGTGCGAAAAACATGAATTTCGAAACGAGTGGCAATGTTTTCGACACGAGTTACGAATTTCCTTTTTGCACGTCTCTCGTACAACGTTTTTTAGTACAGATGGCCCTCCAAAGTTTTGGACCTGACGTAAAATGAGCCTCTTCTCGCAATAGAGCGTAAAGAAGGCACCAACTGTATTAAAAAATATCAGACCTGTAACTGCAACCCGTGCCGATATTAAGCTAAAAATGTATATGAACTCAAGGTTTCAGATTTTAAGATGATAATTAAACCGAGATTGAATTCTAAAAGTACATTTGTTTTGTTTTCTAGTGACGAACGGTATACAAAACGGTGTTGTTCTTAGTTTGAAGTCATTTTACATTTCATCACATGCCATTTGGTCTAACAAATGCCCCTTCTTTATTAAACCTCTGCAACTGAGGTGACGTACCTCAGACGTATTTTTAACTTTATGGTGTTGATAATAAGACACATGTCACGTGACCGAGAGTGGCAGAGGGTTAACCCTCTAGATAAGACATAATAACAAAGAACTTGGAATGCGCAGAAACCGAAGACATCTGGCGGTACAGAAGTCCCATACACGTCATGTGCCTTCACTTTCCGTACACAGTATTTAAAATTGGTATAATTAAGGAGAAATCATTGCTACGGCCTGATAGGATCGCATTAGGCAAAGCATGAAATGGCCTACATGTACTATAATAAGCTATTAATTGGTATGTAAGTGTTTCTGTAATTACCACTAATGCATTTGGAAATATTTCGTGTGTATGTCAGATCACTATCAAGTTACTGTTAGCATATTAATTTAAATTAAACGGGGAGATAATTTTCTTTGTTTAAACTAATTCTTGTTGATGTTGTTCTATGCTTGGAATCATCACGTATTCCCGTTGATAAAGTTTTATACATGGTTGAAAGAAAAATATGCAAGTGTACGAAAACAGGCTATTAAAGTGTAGGCTGCAGTGCAAAAACGCTTAAATTCTAATATTTGCACAAGATTCGATTGACAAAATCTTTAAATTATCTAGATACAAAATATTAAAATTGATAGTCATACCTACATCAAGATCTTGCAGAATAATTATCTTAGAGGATTTTTTTTATTTGTTCAAGTGCCAGAAGAACTACTAAGTTGTAAGTAGTTACTCTTATGGTAGCATTTTTACTGTTCGCCAGTAGAAACAGAAAAATGTAAAAAAAACCTACAGATGTGCATTTTTGCATAATCACGCACTTTTAAAACACAATATTGGTTTATTACCAACTCAAAACCATAAACCTTGAATCCATACTCGTATACAGTTTTAGTTAAAATATTATTATTTATTAGTATTAGCGTAGTGAATGTCGCTGGATGTGGGTGGCCGGTCATTGTGACAATCTTTGGGGGAAGGCTATGTTCAGCAGTGGACGTCTTTCGGCTGATATGATGATGATGTTGAGTATTAACGTAAAAATATATCTGCGAACGTTTTTCACGATACGTGTCATAGATGTCAAATGCTATGGAAAGTCAGCCTTGTTTATTTACATGACGATAGGTGTAATGCCTCTCCGATTTCTCAAAATGTTCAGGGCATAATCCCAATTGCTACGCTAGGTAAGCGGGTTGGCGATCGTAGTAATGCGCCCATTATGATGGCTGCCCATCATCGATCTTAAATAAATGAATGGTCAGCTACACTTCAATCCTTTCGACTCTTACGACACTCACGATTTGTGATGGTGGCAAAATTAAATGTATCACACATGTCCTTCAAAATTAGTTTGTCTTATTTCAATTGAGTTTTTTCTGTTTTTTCTCCAAAACGTGTATGTCGCTGCATCGAGAACGCTCCGTACTTTAGCCTACAACCTTACTTAGTCGCGTCAGATGTCTCTGGAGTTCGTTTACTGGATATTAATGAGCCCATTAATCCTCGTAATTAGGTCATTAGCCGCGATCAGGTGGCCGGCGAATGAGTTTTTTGCTCGAGGAGTTGCAACTTTTTAAGTCTAGCAATGGTGCAAGGTTTTAACTAAGATGAATCTGTTGTTAGACCGCTTGTGGGGTGAATGTGGTTTGGGACTTTTTGAAGGCAGAACTTAATTACCCACCGACTTTTTTTTCTACCACTGATCTTTCATAAAAGATGGCAGTTTTGGAAGTAGTTTTAATTTCATGTGTAATGGCGATTCAAAAAAGATTCAAAAGTGCTTGTTGCTTTGCCTACTTGAATGAAGAATAGTTTGACTTAGACTTTAATAGACGGATTCATATATAATTTTGGGGATTTGTCTCTGTCACTCTAACGAAGGCGTCATTAGCGCGAGAGAGACGAATCCCCGAAATTTACGAACTTCGGTGTTCGCGGTAGCAGGCCAGTACGTTAAGCAGTCTATCATCCTCGCACTGGTGTATTGGAGTGAGCGTGATGGACTACTTTTCTTATCTAGTAAACGCTGACGTAACCCTTACCTTGTAACGCCTTGTGCGAATACAGTAGCGGTACCGTGAGTTGGTAAGTAAAGAGTACAACAGGTTTTACTCGATACGTAATGCAGGCCATCGCGCTCGCTCCAATATATCAGTGTTTCTTCGAATTAAAAGTTGGAGAAATCGAGTCTTCGTAAAGGAAATTAAACCAGGGAATATTTATAATTTATCATCATCAGCCTATATTAGTCCACTGCTGGATGTAGGCCGCTCCTATTAACTTTGCGTATAGACGCATTAGGAGGTAAATGCCCATAATCGCCACGCTGGGCAAGCGGATTGGCGATCGCAGTAATGTGTCCATATGACGCTGCTGCCCATCATCAATCTTGTAGAATGGTCAGTGACACTTCAATCCCTTAGTCGACACTTACTACGCCGCAGGAGGAGTTGGGGTGGTTACAAATGTATTCTTACTGCCGTCACCACACGGCAATTTATAATTATTAGATCGTTATTTGAAAAAAAATAGTAGAAACATAATTACATAGGTTTCAAAGCAGTTTCCACTAAGTTTTTTCCTTGCGGTAATTGAGGCGGTGCCATGATTTACAACCGGCTAATTTTATGATAATGAGTATAATGAGCGAAGAGAACTGGAGTATTCCGAGTTCTGAGCACATGCATGATTTAACTGGAAATACTAATATTAAGTACGTTATGTTATTAGTTTAACTTTGGAGTGAAAAGCAGGCAATGCAGGCATATATCATTCTGAAATGTATACAATAAGCGAAAAGTGTTCAGCCATAAAACTGAACAAATCTCATCGCAATCACTTAAAAAAAAATTGTTAACAATTGGACATAAAAATAAAAGAGCCGTATTTTCTTGAACCCTAAGACAACGTCTATCAGGAAAAAATATAATATTCATACCTTCAGAAAACTTTACATAGCCAACTGAAGCAGGAACTTCGATTTCCAATAGCTCAGACAGAACAGTAGATAAATACGAAGCCATGCTCATTAAATGGCGTATAAACTGTACGGTGCATTACATTAACGCGCGTAATACCACCTCTGGCCGGTATCGGGAGCGGATTGTAATAAGTCCCCGTAATTTATGTTGCACGCTATTAAAGTAAGATTGTTGCGGCGGCAGCACACAGAAGCTGGTCTTAGAAGCAGTAAGGCAATGTATACAAACCAAATTAAAAATTAACAAAAACCGATTTCACCAAGATCCCATCAGACCAATAACTTAGTGCCAATGGGACCATATCGATTTGTTTTGAAGTCAGTTAAAAAAATAATTATCGGAATAGGTTGGCGTGATATAGAGTTCTTCGTCCATTTGTCGTGCACAGGCTCAATGTATCTTTAAGACTTATATGGTTTTTAATGCATCTTTAAAACTTATATAGTCTTATGGATGCCATTGTCAGAACTGGACCAAATTATGTAAAATGGGACCAATTGGGAAGCATCAGCTTTCAAGTCACTCGTTTCGGGTCGTTCGAGTCACAAATAAATATAAAAATGTGTATAAAAAAAATATCGGTACCTAGTCTGTTATGCAATGCATATTATTATGTTTACCTGTTGACATGTAAAATATAACTTTTTACCCCTAAACAATCTATCATAGATAGATACATACATATTCAGAATGTGGCAAACTCAGAAAGTGGCAAACTCAGAATGCGGCAAACTCAGAACTCAGAAAATGACAAATTCAGAAAATGGCTAATTCAGAAAGTAGCAAACTCAGAAAGTGGCGAACATAGAAAGTGACAATCTCAGAAAATGGCGATCTAAGAAAGAAAATCACTTCTTAGAAAGTCACTGTCGAGATAGGTCAATGGCGATCTAAGAAGTGGCGTTCTTCATTGACCTATCTCGACAGTGACTTTCTAAGAAGTGATTTTCTTTTTCTACACCCAATATACCTGACTGAGTGATGTACTATGTGATACTTAATGAGTTCGCACTCATGGTATAGCTGTTGTTGGCCTATTACGAACTCCGAAATCCGCAAATTTCGAAGATTTGTCTCATTCTTTTCAACGAAGGCATCATTAGAGAGACAGAGACAAATCTCCGAAATTTGAGACTTTCGGAGTTTGCGGTAGAGCCGCTGAGCTGCTACCGTGACTACCGAAGTTCGTAAATTTCGGGAATTTGTGTCTGTTACTCCGAGGCGTCATTAAAGTGATAGAGTAGATAAAGCGAACTTCGAAGTTCGTGGTAGCCCCTACCTACTAAGTATTGCCTCTCTCTCGCACTCGTGAATTTGTACGTGAGTGTATCAGGGAGGCAACACTTCGTTCATTGTTCGAGGTAGGGCCGCTGTTTCTAACACGTGGACTGTGGTGCGCAGCGATAGCGCGGGAGTCTGCGCCGTTGTTTTGCATTTTGATAATGTTATTGCGAACTATCGCAGTGTAATTAAATCTGTCAGTGCGACGGTTGATTTACTTTACATGTATGGAAAAGTGTGCTTATTGAGCGTCTATTGTCCCAGTATGGTAAGTCTTTTATCGTCTGTCGCCGTGGATAAAATGACTGTCACGTTCTAATGAATTGTTCTTCTGGGACCTAACGTTATCGCAATCTTTTTTAGAGTCGGTTTTCCCCCTGCCATTCCTTCATTTTGGGCGATCCTGCAGCTATACAAAAAGCTACCTTCGTGTAATTAACGGGGGCTTACTTTCTATCCAGCTCGCTTGCACCAATACGCAAGTACGAGCGGGATGGATGGAAAGTAAGTCCGCGTTTATAACACGGCCGCAGCTCATGGTAAGCACACTATTTAGACTCTACGTCTCTAAGACCTGAATTAAGTGCAGGAATTACATATTTTTCGATAAAAAAACTATTCTTTCAAACGCCCACGTATAGTGACGAGACGTGCCTTTAATTCTACATACAGTCGCCTCTCGTTAATTCGAAACTCGAAGGACCTATCCAAATATTACGATTTATCGAGAGTTTGAAATATCAAATGGTCGGAAATATTCGGGAGAAAAAATGAAAGTACTAGGTGTTAAGTAATAGTCAACTGTTAATTATTAAATGCATTTTTTTTCACTTTTCTTCCCACATACTTCCACTTTTTCGATTAAGTCCTTCTTTTCAGCAATCGTTAAGCATCTATACTTTCTAGGACTAATAATTAACGTAAACTTTTAATCTGTACACATAACCAACGGAAAAGTAAATTAACTGTGTGGCAAACAAATATGTAATTAACAACAAATGCTCGTGCAACTTTTCTAAAATGTAGGGTACTTGCCTCTTTAATCTCATAACTTTGAATTATCAAATGTTTGACGCCCACGAGTTCGAATTAACGCGTGGTTTTGTTGTGTAGCTATAACTTTTTTGTTTGAATTACCAAGTGTTTAAAAATGTATTGAATTTTTTCGAAATAGCAAGAGATCTTCTAGGGAACTCGTGATAACTTCGAATTATAGAGAGGTTCGAATTATCGCAGGTTTGAAATAACGAGAGTCGACTGTATTTAATTATTCTCGTGGTCAATAAATTTTCCGGCACTTCGAAATTATAATGAAACATCTGTAAAGTAACTAGACTATAGCGATCTTACCTGACCATGTAACTGTCGATACTTAATGCTTCCGTGGTTGTATTCGGTCCAATATAGTAGGAAGTAGGAACTGAGGCCCTACCGCGAACCACGAACAAAGTCTCGTCTCTCTCTCACACTTGTGAATTCGTACGCCAGTGTGACAGAGAGACAACAAGCATCAGGCCTGCTACCGCAAACAACCAAGTTCGTAAATTTCGTAAATTTAGGCTTTGCTTCTGTCACTCTAATAACGCCTTCGTTAGAGTGACAGAGAAAAATCCTTGAAATTTACAAATTTCGATTTTCGCGGTAGTAGACCAGAGGCCCTACCGCGAACCACGAACGAAGTGTTGCCTTTCTGTCACACTTAGGTACGAATTCACAAGTAAGAGAGAGAGACAACACTTTGTTCGTGGTTCGCGGGCCGAAGTTCGTAACTTAGGGTTTGTCTCTGTCACTCCAACGAAGGCGTCATTAGAGTGACAGAGAAAAATCCCCGAAAGTTTCGAACTTCGGTGTTCGCGGTAGCAGGCCTACCGCGGTCTACAAAATTTGAGAATTTCGAGAATCTGTCTTTCTCACATCAATAAGTAACGCCTTAGTTGAAGTGACAGAGACAACGAATTCGTGGTAGGCCATCAGGGCAAACTACAGACTCAAGGTGAAATAGTTCTAAAAACATTTTGATTTTGCATAGGTACTATGTATATGTAGGATTGGGTTTACAGTGGATAAATACTGAAGCTTTTAAGGCAAAAAACTTTGTACCGACTAAAAAGAAGGAGATTCACGATTCGATTGAATTATTGTTGTACGTATATGTATTTTACCTACTCCTAGTCGATAACTCAGAAAATCGTTAACCGATTTTTAGTTTTTTGATAATCGAACGGGTAACGGTAAAGCCGTGTTGATCCCATTGGCATCAAATCGAAGTCTGATGATGAAATCATAGAGAAATCTGTTGAAGCCAGTTTTAATTGTTTTTATTTGGTGTTTACTCTGAATATAATTATTTTATCAGAACATTTATTTTTAGGTACGATGTAATTCAAAAGTATCCGAAACATTACCAACATTTCGCTAAGCAGCAATTCTATCTGGTTTTAAATTGATACAAAAACCTTATTTACGATCTAGTCCTAATAGTATAATTCTAGGCTTCCTGCGGCTAACCTCATTAAATTAGCCTTGCAACATTTTAATAATGATTAATAAATGCAGTCTTACTAAATATCCTTTCTAAATGTTCACATAATACAAGTATTCTGAGGAACGGTAAAACTACCCAACTATGGTCCAATACTGCAACTATTGTCCACAATTTCAACTCTTATTTTAATAAGCATCAGTTCCAAGTGTTTCAACCTTCTTTTTGGCTTTTTTGTTTTTATTGAGGAGTTTTTGCCCCAATCGGATTAATCTGCTGATGCCATTAATTACGTTACAATTAGCATACTATGTAATTTGGTGAGTTTGGTGTAATGAAATATTTTCTAAAATGCCATTTTGATGATAAAGTGTATCAATGGGACGTAAACTAAATACCTTAATTGACAGATAATTATCAAAAAGAGAAAAGTGACACTCGGCTAAATTTAAGTTTTACAAAAAAAACTGGTGTAATAATAACATTGTCTTTTCAAGTACTAACTTATTTTTATAATATGTATTTTTTAAACTAAGATAAAAAAATACATTTAAATGTAAATGGCAAGATGTAAATATAACTATTTTTGTAACGTAGTTTTAAAAATGAAACAAAAACATTTATTTTGATTTCTTCTAAAGACACATAACAATTTTCTTAAGAAATCTGCTTAAAATTACGCAGATACTCGAGCACACTGTATAGCCAGCAACAAACTGACGACCACTATAAAATCACTACACGATTAATTAAAATAAAAGCCATCTTCAAAATGCTCGTAACGAACTTGGCAATCAATAAAGAATTGCGATTGCATTAAAAAGTCGATCGGTTATCGGTCGCGATACCGACCGCGATAAAGATCGCATTCCGGCACGACACAGCTTCCTCACTTTAACGTTTGCCCTTTTTACTCGACTTTGACAGAAAGAGTTATGATTTTGGAGACGAGGAGAAGAGATTTACATTGTGGACTTAGTGGTTCCTACTTATACAAATACTTTAAATATCGAATAAAGTTAATAAAATGTTGAAACTATATTTCTTGTAAATTTCGACCCGTTTTGTGTTAGACCCTCATTTATTAAGAATGATCAAATTGGGATCGAAAATTAAAAAATAAACTAATAATACAAATTTAATTCATTTTGGAATAGCATTTATACTTAAAGATTGGCGGATATGTAAGTTCTTTAAACGATATTCAGTTGAAAACTAACCTTCCTACTCATAAAGGTCTCCTAATAGAAAGCTGATACGTACCTATTATTTGTCCCGTTTTGTCTTATCAATATGTCTACAAGACCTAAAGGGACAAACGATACTTATCAGCGTGCTAAGTTAGGAGACGTTTATGAATAAGGGGGTAAGCCAATATGTATTGACGAATACTGTAAACTTAGGTTAGGTACAGTCGGGTTCAAAATTGCATGGACAGTTTATAAATAAATTCATTCATAAATCGTCCATGCAATTCTGAACGCCACTGTACGTTAGCTTTAAGATATAACCGACGAACGACTGACCCCACGATAATAACCATTAAAAAAATACGTTGTTTTTAATGTCATGCTTTGCCTAACTAAACTATGTTAAGTAGGTTAACCATATAAATAATTTAATAATTCATTTTCCAGAATATTTGTTTGTTGGTCAATAATTCTCCCTAAGGCTTCATGTAACCAGATTTTAAAAGAAGACAGGTGTCTAAATTGTAATAATCAACTTTAAATATCAGTTAATTCTAGGAAAAAAACTCGACAGTCTAATCTACACCTAATAACTACATCAGAATAACGCACAGTTAGTCATGTCATAACATGCAAAAAACACACAATAATTAATACCCCATATGAAAACAGCCCTAGACTTAATTAAAAAAAGTGCAGAAGCCGCGACTATCTGCGGACCAGCTACCGAATGCACAAACTACCTCAACTCCAAAACGTCGCATCTCTATATTATGTTTCACGCGGATAAGACTTTTTGAATTCAGAACGGAACAAACCGGTCGCTGTAACCTGGTGTATTCACAAAAGTCTTATTCACTGTGAGTTGTGCCGGCTAGTATAACTTGATCTTTGCAAGGAATAACCATTGCTTGATAGAAGTTACTGTTATGCTGGTTATTTGAGGTGTACAGGTTTGTTAGCATTTGTAAATAAGCACGGTGGTGTTTAGCTCGCGTTGTAGCGAATGCCTTACATACTTCAATTATGTGCCATGTGTATTCACACGTGCTACGTGAACTTTATTCAGTTGACATAAGAGCTAAGTTTAATATATATTGTGTTAATGAAGTTGAAGGGAATACGAGGTATCTCAAGCACGATTGCGTTTTAAGCGATTGTGGTTTGTATGCCCTTTTTCTTTAAGTATTTGTAGTTACAGTTATTTGTTACAGTTTCAGGTTATTGATAACACTTGTTCCTTATTAACTGAATACATAAAAAAGTCTCTTTTATAGAGATTTTTGTATTTGAGGATTTAATGGCGTTTCTAGGAAATGTGGCTTTACACCTCGAAATAATTTGGTAAACAAAATATCCAAAATCAACACAAAAAACCTCGATTAGTGCTGTATTTGAATTGGTTACGCTGGTTTTTTTTATTAAAAGAAATCATTTCTTTATTTAATTAGTGACTTAGTCAAAATTGAAAAGTAAAACTATTAGAAAACGCTACAATTAAAAAGGTTTATGAAAATAAACCTTTTTAAGTTCCAATTCTAAATCCATAGCAATATTTTCTACTAGAAATGTATTAAAATCGAGTACAATTATTCTTGATCAATATTTCTTTAGCTGCAAGTTCATGCAGTATGCAGATGCACGGATCGCACTTACGTATGCAATTTTATTAATTAATTTCGCGATGCATTTATCTTCCTTGCGTGATGTGGACGCTTAATAAGAAGCCGCCATTATGAGATTGCGTCTGAGGAGACTGGGGTGTTGAGAGCTACTGATTTAATTTATATTATTTAATATTATGGCACGAAAATGGCATTGGATTGGCCATATTCTCAGGAAGCCTAACAACCACATGTCCAAAATAGCCCTGAATTGGAAGATGCCAGGTAAGCGGCAGCGTGGTCGCCCTAAATTCACTTGGCGCCGTTCCGTGGAACAAGAGATGGGTGTGTTGGGCATGGGGTGGGATGAGGTGACCCAAACTGCCCAGGACCGAAGCCAGTGAGGAAAATGATTCGAGGTCTACACCCCAACAGAGGGTAACAGGATGGAAAGAAGAAGAAGAAGAATATTTTGGTTATGTTCTTGGCACAGCAGTGGGACACCAATGTAGGCTATGAAAAAATGTCCTTTCAATCAAAAATAACAATATTGCTGTAATTCGTTTCTGAATAATAAGAATTTTCGCCAGCCTCCGTAGCCTAGTTGGTGTGACCCTAGTGGTTCCGGGTTCGAATCCCGGCGTGAGCATTATTTGTATATTATTTATTACAATTATTTGTATCTTGATCATGCTGTCTATGTTTTTAAGTATCTACAGGGTGTTTTTTTTTTCGACCGTTCAAATTCTACGTAGTGAATGTGTAGGTCATACTGACCAACTTTTACTATGGGGACAAAGTCGAAATCGCGAAAAAAAAAAATCACATTCACTACGTAGAATTTGAACGGTCGAAAAAAAAACATCCTGTATATGTATCTATCTATTTTATATATCGTCGCCTGATACGATATTCATACTTTATTAATTGCGTAACGAAATTATACTTACATCAGAATTTGTAATTACCTATTGTAATATTTTTTACGCAGTCACATTTTAATTAACTTTCTTTTTAATTTTCAAAAGTCTGCTAATTAGGGCTGTGGAAAAAGGTGTTAAAATTCAAAGGGTTGGACAAAACTAGAAACTTTCACAATGGATATAATTAATACAATTTTCAAAGTGAGTTTAATTTATCAGTTGGCGTTAAGCGAACATAATTATATGATTTTTTCTCGATTTTACAGGCGCCCAATTAGTACGAGGGTTGTTTTAAGACGGCTGCCAAGGAATGGGGGTGAAAAGACAAGAGAACCGTTTTGATGCATTATGATAAAATGATTGCAGTTCTGTTTGCTATCGCTATTAGGATATATTTTTTAGTACAGATGGTGTACTTTTTAGGCTCTAGTGCGAGAAGTGGGTCATTTTACGTCAGGTCCAAAACTTCAGAGGGCCATCTGTACTAAAAAACGTCGTACGAGACACGTGCAAAAACGTTTTTTTCTTTGCACCGTTCTTTGCACGTGCAAAAACTTTTCGTTTTTGCGTTTGTTTTTCGCACTCGTGTCGTAATGTACTATTTTAGTACAGATGGTGCTTTTTTTACGCGCTAGTGCGAGAAGTAGCTCATTTTACGTCTGGTTCAAAACTTCGGAGGGCCATCTGTCAACAACGTCGTACGAGACACGTGCAAAAAGGAAATTCGTAACTCGTGTCTATTTAAAACACTCCCTTCGGTCGTGTCTTAAAACATCGTCACTCGTTTCGCATTTCATGTTTTTCGCAAAAATAATAGAAATAAAATAATTAAAAAGTAGTGCTTTTAACTAAACCCGGGCATTCAGTTACTACTTGTTAGTGGAATAAAAAAAATAAAAAATTGATCACGTCGCCGAGATAACCCTGTATATACTACAGGGCTAATTCTACACAGATAATACCCATTTAGTTTTACCACTTTATTTCATCAGATCTTATCGTTAACAACTATTTTTTTCGTACAATCATCAACACAAATAAAATATTAAGCAACCTACACTTGGATGATAATTAAAAATTAAGCATTAAAAATATTTACACAGCATAATTGCTAGTGTTAATAATTTTTGACATTGAAACAGTCCTCAAAATATAATTGCGCCAATCGTAAATAATACCAATGTTAAATTTTATGTTGATTTTGTCCCTTAAATAATGACTATAAATTTTTACTTAAGCGCAAATAAAAATTATTTAATACATATATCCTGAGCAGATTTATAACCTTAACCTTATAATTATCAGTAAGAGCGTCTTCACACGGCTTCTCGAAGTAATGAGCATTTTTAGTATTAACATACTTTGGAATTAATTGCGCCCAGGGGCATAAGGTAGCCTTATTTATCGCATGCTTTAGGATCGACCCCGCCCATCGCCGCTCTGGTGTGGACAAATCAGGTTCAGTCGAAGCACTTCGTTCTTCGATCGAATATTTGTCTCTCTTTTGCTCGAATATGCAAGAGCGATGGAGATGCAAGATCGAATGAACGAAGTAGTAGTATCCCTGGTGCTGATTAAAGATTTTGAATTAAATGTCCTGATTGGTTTGGGTTGCGTACTGCTCATTATTTTTAATAATAGTGGAAAATTCGTGATTTGAAACCGATTTAGGATTGTTACTTACCCACTTCATAACGAGTTTTTGAACATAAAATTTTTAACTATGTAAAAGTAAAATTAAAAAAAAAATGGAAAATAAAAATCGATACCTAATCATTACATATGCTCTTAATATAATTTTATTATAATAATGATTATTTCTTATTAACGAATATTTCTTATGATAAGGTGAATTAACTGGAATATTTTAAGTTATAGTACTGTTAGTATTATTATAATTACCTAAATCAAGAGTGTTGTTGTTATTGTGAGTTGCGCATGTGTGTTCTGATACACATTAAAATTTCGATTCGTACCTCAATAATTTGAACTTTTAATTAAGTGCGACTTTTTCCCCAATTCACCCACGTGAAATAGTGATGATTTTCCTCTCGTTAAGCACATTGTTAAATATATTTATGATTAATAATGAGTAAAAATTATTTTGTTTCAGGTAAATTTCCAGTAACTGTCTTGAGAAAACAAGTATTCACCTACGTAGGCAAGTAACTTCAACCTCACGAGGTACAGAATATTACAGCTCAAAGAATCTGGAACTTCCTAGACTCAACGGGTATTACTTAGTAATGAACAGTGATCGGTTTTTTGGGTTCCCCCTAGCGGGATTTCACGTTTAACTTACAAAAATTACGCGTGCGACTATAACATTTTATATAACACTACTGTATTATACACACTAGAGCATACTTTATGAAATAGAAATGACAATACAATTAAAGTTTATTTTTCAAGTTCCTATAGGAGACCCACCGGGAGAATCAAAAACCGATCACTGGTAATGAACTATAAAACAGGGCTGCCACAATACATAGATTGCAACTGGCAACCGGTCGATGCGGCAAATTTTCTAGCCCTTATCAACAATAATAAAAACTGTCCTGACTACGTAAGTACCTATATTACGAACACTGACGCGTCTTCAATCACAAATATGAAGGGGAAGTGGGGGCAATTAAAACCCGTTGATTAATATGTAAATGTAATAAGATTACTCTCCTGAATAATGTAGGGACCAGGTTGGACGCTCATTACGTAGGTGTGCGATAACCCGTCAGCCAGACGTTATTATTAGTTATTAATAAGCTTTTAGTTTGGCAACACTCTTAATGAAGCCCGTAGAATAAAAAAATATAAAATATTTACTTGGATCTTTTTCTGTTTTACCAACATAAGATTATTTCAACGATTCGTCTTTTAAGCATTACAAATGAGGTAAACAATCATCACATAATTATTTTTATTTAAAATATTTTTCTCTGTGTTTAATAAATTATTTATATTAATTAAGTATGAACGCAGATGTTAACTGTCGTATAGAATTAATAGTTAATTTACTGTAACGTATTTTTCAGAAGTTTAATAATACTCGTAAAAAGACATGTTCTGATCTTAGAAATTCAACTTCTTTTAATTCAAATAAACGAACTGTAGTTACTTAGTACTGTCTAACTATTCATACATAATGGATTGTTAGCTATTTGCAAAGCAGTTTTTAAAATGACAGAAATTACCAACGAGTACCTATTCAGATTACATTTTTACGATTTTCGCACGGTACCTGATTATTAAATTAAGCGTTAAACTTCATCATTTTTTACTCTCGCAACTTTTGACTTTCTCTTTTCGCAATACGTAGGGCATCATGAAAAAACTATCTATACTCTGTTTGGTTTGGTGTTTAAAAAAAGGTAAACAATCTTGCAGTATCTTTTTATTGAAAACTACGAGTAGAAAATAATTTTTAGCAAATATACATAATATAACAAGGAAATACAGTGATTTACATTGTTTTTGATTCATTAAGTACCTAGTTTGGATTTTTATATGCATTTTTCAATAAAAAGATACTGCAAGATTGTTTACCTTTTTTTAAACACCAAACCAAACAGAGTACAGTAGTGTTATGTCAGCCTCTGTAGCCTAGTTGGTAGTGACCCTGCCTACGAAGCTGGAGGTTCCGGGTTCGAATCCCGGCGAGGGCATTATTTGTGTATTTATTTATCACAAATATTTGTTCCTTGGTCATGGTTGTCTATGTATATAAGTAGCTATATGTATCTATCTATTATATATATCGTCGCCTAGTACCCACATCACAAGCCTTAATTGAGCTTACCGTGGGACTAGGTTGATTTGTGTAAGATGTCCCAAGATATTTATTTATTTATTTATTTATTTATTTAGTGTCATACTATTCATACATAATAGATTATTATTTGCACGCAGTTTTAAAAATGACAAATTATCAACGAGTACCTATTCAGATTATTTTTTTACGATTTTCGCACGATACGTGATTATCAATGTTCGGCGGGGGTGAGCTTTTCATACTAAATGACATGTATCACGTGACATTTAGTATGAAAACAACTTACCCTCGCCGAGCATTGGTGATTCTGATTATTGAATTACGCGTTAAACTTTATTATTTTTTAACATCGCAACTTTTGACTTTCACTTTTCGCAATACGCAGGGCATCATGAAAAAACCATCTAACCACCGATACTTGATTAGTTACTAATCAAAGTCTAAAACCGTTGCACTTCCTGATTTCTCCCGGCGATTCGGCCATGTTGTTTCGTCATCTTTATTAAATACGCATACCCCCTACCGTTGGTCACCGTCCAGGCGTTAAAGGCTACTCCCACCAGCAATTACTGATCTCCCCTGCCCCCCCTAACCTGGGTAGGTTAGTTAGAGGAGGGGAGCGCACGGTCGGATCCACGGATCAAGTTATTCTGGTTTTGTTGTTTGGCTCACTTGTCTAATGGGTTTGATTATACTGGCAGTTTATTTGACGGTACGATGCGTGCTAGCCTATGAATTTATGCTTAGACATTCGGGGAAGATTTTGCAGCATCGCTAGGCTGTTGTTCTATTAATTGGTACACGGTGGACGGGTTACTTGCACTGAAATTGCGTCGCCTTTTCTCAACAATGCCGGGCTAGACTTGAGAGCCATTTTGAACGAAGAATATACACATTTTGAATGTTAAATTCGAATACTACATTGAAATATTAAAAAATTATTGAAATTATGAATTCAAAATACAAATACTACCAACTACATAATCTTTCGGCGATTAAATATCAAAATTCACCATTTAGCAAGAGAATCTGACCTTCTTTTTAAAGGTTCCTTTGGTTGATCGTTTTGTATCTGTATATTTATTTGTTTTACATTTTGAGCTTTTCAGAATATTTCCAATTCATGTTTCCAAAGAATATTTAAAATAAAAAATATATATTTCAAAGCTATTTGTCCAATGCAAGTAGTTTAAAACTCGTCATGTGCATAAAATATTTCCTTGTACCATGAGGGGAAGTTCGAGGCAGTTGTTATTTTGGGTAAGATGATCAATATGGATACAAAGTTGGTAGGCTTTGCGCTATGCGTCAGACCACAAAATAGCCAAGTCGGCCATTAAGCCGCGTTTGGTTTGGTTTAGTTACTGGTATATACTGCATATAGGGAGTACGAGTAAAATAGTATTATCAGTACGTGTTTGTTTTCTTGCATGCATAATCCCTGATTTAAGGAAAGTAGTAGTAATTTCATCTTATTGCGCCCATTTGTATGAAATAAATGTGAAATCATTGTATATCTATGATGACTTAGAATACACTGTCATCATCAGCCTATGATAGTCCACTGACGTAGGCCTCTCCTATTAACTATGCGTATAGAGGCATTAGGAGGTAAATGCCCATAATCGCCACGCTGGGCAAGCGGATTGGCGATCGCAGTAATGTGTCCACTATGATGACGCTGCTGCCCATCATCAATCTTTAGTCAAATATGGTCAGTGACACTTCAATCCCTTAGTCGACTCTTACGACACCCGCAGGAGGAGTTGGGGTGGTGACAAATGTATTGTTTCTGCCGTCACCACACCAGAGAATACACTGATGAAAAAAAATTAAAAACAACACATTTTAGTAAATACTAGCAACCAACAATAAAAAGTTTTTTGTTGTCATTGTTTGAATATAAAAATAAGGTTTGTATATTGTTGAATGTTGTATTTGAAAATTGACTTAATTTATTGCCATAAATATTTAATGAAATTTATACATATTACACAGTTATTGCACCAAATTAAAAAAATACCTAAAACGATAATATCGGTCGGGCCTTACTGAAAATCAGCGTTGCGTAGTGTGCCCTGCGGTGCACTACGTGACAACAAGCTGATTGAGAACCCTTTGGCACAAATTCAATATCTCGGTTTTTAATGTAATATAATTTTAAGTTATGTTTTGTGCTAATAAATTTATTTCATTTGAAATTCATTTCATAATATAATCAAAAACTTATGCTCCTACTCTGACTCTTTACATTTCAAATAATGTAAAACCGAGTTTTTATTCAAATGAAGTGCTGAATTTGTGCTTGATTGTCGTTACAAACCTGACAAAAATTAATGTCTTTAATTTCACGCTTATTGGATGTCCCTGAAAGTGAAAAGCCTCATATACCTACACTTGAATGGCTCTCTTGCACCGTGTGGAATATATAGTTAAACGATATGTATTTTATCAAGTGGACAGCACTCGCGTCAGTCACTGGCTCAAAGTAAATCTGCATCTAAGTCCTCCAGATTCAGTTCAAAAGCGACGTTTCTAATACTCGTCAGCTAAGCTCGGGGCTGTATCGACGTAAGTCAATAATATCGAAATCCTATCCTAGACAGCTTCTACAAATTTCGGAGGCTGTGTTTGGGTAAGAAAATGGGATTGACGTGTATTCAAGGGGTACTGTTTCGTTTGCCTTGAAACATATTGTTGGAGGTCGTTATACCTGTAAAATTTTCTTGGTAAATGGTGTGTGTGAACGCAACATTGTGCAATATACGTAGAATGTTGTTAGTCAGTCTCCAAGTAATTATTAGAAAGTAATAAAATATTAGCGAAGTTAGTGAAATTCACTTCTGATTAGTAAATGCATTGTTGCCTGTATATTTAAAATTGTGTAGTTACTTGCAACTTGAATATCTAAGACAGAAAAGTTTTTCGACTTCATTTAATCTGGATCAACTTATATATATATAATGTTAGTAAGATAAAAACCTATGACTGCCCAAAGCTAAACAGTTAGTAACTGTAATATACTAGCTTTTTAAAATAGTCCTTCAGTTGGATGAATCAAACAAGACAGCTTATTTTGTCAATCGCCTTAAAATTCTACATGTTTTCATAGAAATTAAAGTTTTCCCGCAGTGTGATGCCTCCAGAACTTGATGAACTTTATCTGTGCCACTTTTTAAACACAAATACGTATGTTTTATTTTATCTACGATTTGTTAACCTCTCGTGCGCTGCAAAGATCTGTTTCTAGTAGTTTTTGCGTACGCGGATGCGGCCGGTTTAATCTAAAAAAATACGTATGCTTTTCGTTAGTTATG